>QVXC01000505.1:0-23283 GCA_003501895.1 Phaeosphaeria sp. A1 3.1a | reverse complement strand
ATCTTCCCCAACCGCCATCACCACCCCCACCACCTCCACCGGCGTATCCACAAGTACTACACATAGGCCAGTGAAAGGAAGCATTTGGGTCGCCGCAATCCGCGCGAAATCACACCCCTTCGGCTACGGAGCCATCACCGCCCATTGTTGCTGATCTTGACTGCAGATATTTAGTTTGATGAGGTACTATGCGCCCGTGCAGCAATTGACAGTGATGTTCAAGGTATGTTGTTGCCTCTGTGCGGCCTGGGGCGCGTGGTCGCGGATCTCTCGTGCGCCCCTGTTGATGAGAATCGAAATCAGGTCATGTCAGAGTATTTGAAAGTCCCACTGGATCTCGAATTTTTGGACCAGATGTAAGACACTGGAGACCAATGCTAGCCAATATTTGTCTTGATGTATTCACAAGGCTGAGCCCGTGAAGTATTGTCAGATCGCACCAAAGAGCCTTGATGTTGCTGGTATCCAACCACAAATCTATGTTCATCATCGATGTTGAGGAGAGAGCGTTGGAAAATGTATGAGGGGGACGTTTCGAGGTGAACAGAGAGGTCCATCGAGCTGGCAGGCTACCACTTGAGGTTGCATAGCCTTGCGCATTCTGGAGGCATTGCTATTGGTCACATTAATGTACGCGGCAGGCTTCGAGAACACGGACGTACCCATCACATAAAAAGATTGCTGATGCCATTAGATCGAGGATGACAACGTCGTACATGATCTAGCGGGTTTCGGTAGCTCTTTGACAGGAAGAAGGAAGGTAGAGTGACTTTGATGATTTGGCTTCACGTGGAAGACCCAGCCTTGTAGAAACGTGATTGATCGACTATGTGGGGTATCTCATTCGTGCCTCTTGTCCTGAACCGCTGAAAAGATTGCCTAACATGGGCAGCGCGTGCATGAGTCGACTTTACTGTGTCGGACTCTCATTGAGCAGCTTCTGCACCCTCGCTTCGAAGTTTTTGACGTCAGTTCCAATCGTCTTCATGTTGCCATGCATGACATCGGTAGCTTGCTTCATGCGCTTCTCCATAATCTCCAGCTGCTTCTGCCAGTTCATAATTTCGTTCTCCTGTTTAGACTGGCGCAGCTCTAACTCATCCAAGACCTCATCAGCCTGCCACGCACTCGTGTGTATGAGGCGCAGTGTGCGTAGACGTTCCAACATTATTGGTAGTATAGGCGACAGTTTGTCGATGGCTGGCAATGTACCGTACAGTGCATTAATCTTGGCTTCGCGATCAGGATACGCAGCTTCGTCATCGTCGTAAGACACCGATCCAGACCGTGCAGCATCCTCTCGGGTAGCTTTGAGCTGCTCGGCTTCGGCCGTAAGTTTCTTGACATGTTGTATTGACCCATCTAGGTTGTTTGATGAGGCCTCGCCAAGAATCGATAGTGTCTGCTCGAAAGATTTCAGTTGGGTGAAGACTGGGAACGTTGACTCCGGGCTAATGTCGGGCATGGTGTTGCCATTCAGACCCAAGCTGTTCTCCAGTTCTGTGATCCTCTTGTCAAAGTCTGCAGCCTGACTCAGGACATGGTCGAGTTGTCCTTTCTGGATTTGTGTTCCAGGTAGTGGTGGTGCCTTTGCGATCGCCTTGGTGATGAGCGGGCTGGGCTCAAAGGGCTTGTAATCCTTGAACTTCTGCACTGTCCGGTCCAATTGAGCTTCTGGGCCCTTGACACCACCACGTCGCGCGGCATAGATGGCGTCCACCTCGTTTGAAATGGACTCTATCACTCGCAATGGGTCCATCTCCTCAGTCTTCAACTTGTTTCCCGACTCCACGCCCTGGTTGTACTCGCGCTGGAGCTCCATAGCCTCTCTCTTCACTCTTGCAAGCTTTTCTATGAATGCTTCATTCTCATCGTCGCTGTCATGGCCTAGTATCTCGCCTCGGCGCCGCCTATCCCGGGTCGATGTACGATATGAGCGACGCTGTGCAGCAATGTTGTCGGAGAAATCGACGCCCTGAGCATCTACTCGTGAGGGCTGGAAGCGGCTACGTGCTTGGTCCGTTTGGAAGCGTTGGCGATCTAGCGCGGCATCGTTGTCGTCCTCGGAAACCACGGTAGAGGCTTGGACTGTAGAGACATCTTCGGCGAGATCGGGGGTTTCGTAGATGTCGGGAGCGGTGTCAATGCCGGGGAGGTTGTCGTATTTCGGCCTTGTTGCTTCTGACATTGCTGTGGGTGGTTGTGGTATGAGTTCGAAGAGTGAGGGAGTGTGTAGGTTGGTCAGAGTAAAGTTGTGTGGGGCATCGAACAGCAACGCGTCCCAAACGGAAGTCGCGACTGACGCACATGGTCTGTGCACGGGCATATGGAGAAGCATGGGCGGGCAATATCACTGCACATGAAAAGTAAGGTGTATATGAGGCATGATGGCAGACTCTATTTGAAATGTTTGTTTTGTTTGATGTCTTAGTGTTTGGCTTCGCTGACATTCCACTCTCGTCGCAAGCACCGCGACCAATTTTGTATCGATCGAGGCTTTGGGAAAGTTTAATATTGACAAGTCATGTCCGCCTCGAGCATTGCTCATACGCGGAACTTGCTGGTTGCATTCAAGTGTGAAGTATACGCTCAGCCTTGCACCCTGAATGTTCGACCACTGGCGGTCTTGCGTTCCTTCTCCTCCGCCTCTGGTCTTGCTCGGCGCAGTACTATAATTGGTTAGCAGACAGGCAGATGAATGTGTAATGTTATGAAGCGTACCTTGCAGGAAGTCAGCTGTTCGCTTGCGCATCCTCGAGTGGATGAACGCCTTGGAGGCTTTGATGTGGTAGTGGAAGTAGTCTCGAAATGTCTGGATGTGTGAGATGACCTCTGCTCGTCGGGCCTGTGTCAGATGGCGAGGGAAAAGAACTGTATGGATTAGACATGCATCCCAGACATTTGCAGCATGACCTACCAAAAGTGATGTAACCAATCTCGCCAGAACCAGATGTGTTGACACCCGGGAAGCCCTGCAGCTCTAGAGGAGGCTCGTTTCGGAACAGCACTTGAGGCGCATTCTGAATTGCTCTTCGCCTGGCGTCCACAAACTCCTGCAAGAACACCTTGCCGAATATTCTGTCGGTCTCTTCTCGGAAGACAGTCGAGAAGATGACTGTAACACGATCGTGGCTAGCCTTTACGTATATCGCTTCCTCCTCTCGGTAGTGAATCGCACGTGTTTCTCCACCCTCGGCGATACCCTGCGGTGCGGCTTCAGAAGTATATTTGGAGGCCTCTTCCTGGAGTTGGTGGAACTCGTCGAAAGCTTGCTCGAAAGGTGCAGCCATAGCGTTGCGCTTGAGGAGGGACACGCGGCGGACTAGGTCATCCTTGCCCTCTGCTCGACCGTTAGTTTAAAGCGAGACCTCACGGAGGATTGAGTGTACCCTGATCTTCTGGCAGATTATCCAGATCTACCAGGACAGAGAAGTCGTAGCCCGACTCTGGGGCCACGATGTACGGGCCATACTCGCGCTCGAGGATTGACTGGGCGCCGTACTGGACCAATTCCTGGTAGCACTTGATGCGCAGCGAGACTAGTATCTTGCTCTTGCTTTCTGGGGTCGAGATGTGGAATGTGACGCCATCGAAGTCGGAGACGACCTGGTCAATGTTGGCGGGAGCTCCTCTGCATGCTGTCAGCTTCTGGCTGGGCGGCGGTCGCGGGGTAAGCAGTACCCATTCACGCGATCCCTCAGCAGGGACTCGATGAGGACGTTTTGGTAGTCGAGGAGTAGCATGGCGGTGGTGAAGCTCCTGGGGCTGGCAGCAATTGGTATGGCGGGGAGCTGTGGCCTGGTAGGGCGATGCGGAGGCTCGGGAGTGATGTCTGGTGTGGTGGAGCATGCGACTAGTGCCCCTCTGCAGTAGCGTCGAATGCCCTGCCAAAAGTTTCGACAAAAGTTCCGAGCTTCAACATCGACGGCGTCGCAAAGTAGCAATTTCCATGCGCGTTCAGAGATGAGCCTTTGGAGGATACCCGCCTTTATTTCGTCTGTGTTCGCATAACTGAAACCTAAACGCCGACTTTGTAACCGCGACAATGGTGCGATCATACACGTGAGTTGCTCCAGGCACTACGACCAAGCTACCACTGACTTCGGTGCAGCAAGTACGAGCAATCCGATGCTTTCGGTGTGGTCGCGACCGCTACCTCGAACTTAGTCTGGACACCTGATAGCGCGACACAATCTGCCTCGAATCGATCTGCGGGCGCCGGCCGCGCATACGCCGCCGCGAACGAAGAAGTTTTATGCTGGGATGTGAAAAAGGGTGAATTATTGAGCAGATGGCGGGATGCATCGTGTACAGAGGAAGTCACGGCGATCTGCCGGAGTGAAGTCGATGCAGACGTCTTCGCTGTAGGCTACGCAGACGGCAGCATTCGCATATGGGATGCGCGCACATCAACCGCCATAATAAGCTTCAACGGGCACAAGTCTGCAGTCACAACGTTGACCTTTGACAAGACGGGTGTCCGGCTGGCATCTGGCTCGAAAGATACCGATATCGTCATCTGGGACCTTGTCTCTGAAACTGGGCTTTTCAAGCTGAGAGGGCACAAGGGTCAGATCACAGGATTGCACTTTCTGCACCCAGCAAGCGCGGACCAAGACGATGCTGAGGATGCCGAAATGGACGAAGACCAAGCGTTCCTGCTGTCCACCAGCAAGGACGCCTTGATCAAGATTTGGGATGTAAACTCGCAACATTGCATCGAAACCCACATTGCACAGACCAATGGAGAGTGCTGGGCACTTGGTGTGTCACCGGACGGCAGTGGTTGCATGACGGCAGGCAACGACGGAGAGCTCAAGGTCTGGGCTATCGATTCACAAGGCCTCCGAAGGGCTGGGATGGCGGTTGGTGAGCCTTCAGAACAGCAATACCTCACCACAAGAGGCATACTCTACCGTCAAGGAAAGGACCGAACACAGGGGATATCGTTCTATACAAAGTCGGACTATATCGCAGTGCATGGCGCGGAGAAAGCGGTGGAGATTTGGCGGATCAGGAGCGAAGATGAAGTACGGAAGAGCCTGGCTCGTAAGAGGAGGAGAAAGAGGGAAAAGGCCAAGGGCGAGGCGAACGGAGATGCACCGGAAGCCGATGAGACCGAGTTGAACATCGCCGAAGCCGAGATCAGCGAGGTCATTGTACCGTACGTGACAGTGCGAACAGCTGGCAAGGTTCGCTCAGTGGCATGGATACGCAGTCGAGGAAGCAAGAAGCTGAAGCTGCTGGTCGGAACGAACAACAACCTTATTGACGTCTACGAGATACCACAAAAAGGGAAGGCGAAGACCGAAGAGGCGCCGGACTATAATCGCACACTATCTGTCGAGCTGTCAGGCCACAGAAACGACATCCGCGCGCTGGCGCTGAGCTCAGACGATCGTATGTTGGCATCAGCATCCAGTGGAGGACTGAAGATCTGGAACGTAAAGACACAGAACTGCCTGCGAACATTGGAGTGCGGATATGCGTTGTGCTGTGCCTTCCTGCCCGGTGACAAGATTGTGGTTGTCGGCACAAAAGATGGCGATATCGAGCTATATGACATCGCCGCATCATCACTGCTCGACAAAATCCCAGCGCATGAGGGAGCCGTCTGGACCATGCAGGTACATCCTGATGGTAAGTCGCTCATCAGCGGTAGCGCAGACAAGTCTGTCAAGTTCTGGAACTTCGAAATCGTGCAGGAAGAAATCCCAGGAACGAAGCGCACAATGCCTCGACTCAAGCTCATCCAATCCCGGATCCTCAAGGTCAACGACGATGTCCTAAGTGTCCACTTCTCCCCCGACTCTCGCCTCCTTGCCGTGGCCACCCTCGACAACACCGTCAAAGTCTTCTTCGTCGACTCGCTCAAGCTATTCCTCAACCTCTACGGGCACAAACTGCCTGTCCTCAACATGTCCATCTCAAGCGACAGCAAGCTGATCGCAACCTGTTCCGCCGACAAGAACGTGCGAATCTGGGGCCTTGACTTTGGCGACTGCCACAAAGCGCTCTTCGGGCACCAAGACAGCATCATGCAAATCGCCTTCATCCCCCACCCCGTCGACGGCGACGAAAAACACATCTTCTTCAGCGCAAGCAAAGACAAAACCATCAAGAGCTGGGACGGCGACAAATTCGAGCAAATCCAGCGCTTCAAGGGCCACCACGGCGAAATCTGGGCCATGACCGTAGCACGCACCGGCGACTTCATCGTAACCGCCAGCCACGACAAAAGCATCCGCATCTGGAGCAAGTCCGACGAGCCCATATTCCTCGAAGAAGAGCGCGAACGCGAACTCGAAGAGCTCTACGAAAATACCCTCACCACCTCCCTCGACGACGAAGAGCACCTCTCCGGCTCGCGTCCCGAAGCCGTCGACGCCTCGAAACAAACCCTCAGCACCCTCACCGCCGGCGAGCGCATCCAAGAAGCCCTCGACCTCGGGCTCATCGACCTCGACCTCATGACCACGTACGCTGAGCAGCGGAAAACTAATCCCAAACTCGCTCCTCCCCAGCGCAATCCCTTGTTCCTCGCGCTGGGAAACATCTCAGCTGAGCGCCACGTCCTCAATACACTCTCGAAAATCCCCGCCGCGAGCCTACACGACGCCCTCCTCGTGCTCCCCTTCGCCTCCCTCCCCGCCCTCTTCACTTTCCTCTCCATCTGGGCACAGAAACAATGGAACGTCACGCTTACGTGTCGCGTCCTGTTCTTCATGCTCAAGACGCACCAAAAGCAGATTGTGAGTAGCAGGGAGTTGAAGAGCGCGTTGGAGGAGATGAGGAGCCAGTTGAGGAGCACGCTGGGGGGGAATAAGGATTTGATAGGCTTTAATGTGGCGGCGTGTAGGTTTGTGGGGGAGAGGGTGGATGAGAGGAGGGTGGTGCGGTTGGAGGATTTGGAGAGGGAGGGGGAGGGGAGGGAGAGGAGGAAGAGGGGGTTCGTGGATGTTGCGTAGTGTAGCGGAGCGTAACGTACCGTAGAGGAGAGGGAGGAAAGAGAGGTGTTTATAGGCGTTGAGGAGGCGGCGGGAAAAGTAGTTATTAGATGTAGGAAGTTTTATCGTTGGATTGTCATATTCTTTTGAAGTCTTGTTGTGTGACTAGTGGATGCATTCCCTACATGTTCACACACCACTGCACTCCGTCGCCATCTTTGGTATACATATATACACAATATACATCATTCATATAATACACTCCTCTTTCCCCTTGTCCCGTTCCCCACTCTATGACGAATCCTATCCCATCGCCTTCAAGAAATTCTTCTCCTTAATATCCGCCCTCCTCTTATCCCTCATCGCCTTGGTCAAGTTCCCCCTCGCCTCCATCGCCCTCACCGCCCCCTCCACGCTCCCATCTCCCGCCGGCAAATCCAGCGTCTGCTCATACAGCGGAATCTTCGGCTCCAGCATCCCCGGATTCATCGCCTGCTCCTTGCGCAGCCGCTTCGCAGCGACACGGCGTTGTTTCTTCGATTTAGCTATAGACAACAAAAATCGTATTAGCTTATCAATCCCCTAGTTCATATCGTAGGAATAAAAACGAATGCAGAAGCGCGTAGTGATGTATAACAATAGGGAATACAACTCACAAAACAAATCCCCCATCCCCACCCCCTCACTACTCTTCTCCTGCCGACTCAATATCGTCCACAACCACTCCGGATACTCCTCATCCGCCAACGCCACAGGATCGACTTTATTCTTCTCAAAGTTCAGCCCCTTGAGTGGCGTCCCAGCTGCTATACTGCTCTTCACGAGCGGCACGACCTTCTTCTTCGCGGCATCCGTCGCCTGGCCCTTGAGATTGCTCGACGGCGCGGGCGTGAGCTTTTCGCTGAACGGCTGGGCGGCGGATGTAGAGGTTGCTGCGGGGGGGTTGTGCGAGGAGGCGGCGTCGCCTTGTCGGGGGGCGGGTTGTGTTGCGGAGATGGGGGTTGCGTTGGAGAAGCGCGCGGAGGATGTGAAGAGGCGTGTTGATTTGGGGAGGAGGGGTGATTGGGCCTTGGAGGCGGCGCGGAGACAGCTGCGGCAGATCATGGTGGGCGTTGTGGGATGGGCAATTGGACTTCGTCACGTTTGGTGGTGCTATCAAAAGTTTGGCATGGGTCGAGGTCGGGTCCCGATCTGTTTCTCCGCCGGCCGAGAGGCGCTAGAGATTGCGGCGGTGGGTGGGCCCCACGCGATAGTCACACGCCCGGAAAGGTTGTGTGATGGTCTACAGGTAGATTGCATATGAGTTCACATGCCGGCTTGGATCGGCAGCTGTGCGATTACCCATACTACCTTCCGCTAGTACGTGTTCTCGTGGGGTCTGTCTTGGAGAGAATTCACGTGCCTAAAATAGTGCGTCATAAGAAGTCGTCATCGTGAAGAGCTGCTTGAACTGGAGGATGGACACAGAATAAGAGTTTTGCGTATATTGTGCGTATATTGAACATATAGGTTTGAGTAAGATAGTGTGTGCAGTGAATGTAGTACCGCCAACATAGTCAAACATCTTCATCTCGCCATCGCCTTGGGCCTCGCCCAACCAGAACCTCGTTCTGCCAGCTAGAATCATACACCGCAGACATGAGATAGATCGTAAGGAAAGAACGGGGTATATGTACCCCAGCCTGTTGAGGGTGTCCCGGAACGCCTTGAATCGTTCCACCCAAATATCCCAGCAGACAAAATAGAAAATACGGATTATCGACAATGACAGACGAGAAGTGAAGGCCGTTAATATGTACAGCGAAATGTGTGTGTGTGTGGAGCTAGGACCATCGTCTATGGTATCAAGCAAACAAAGGAGACCGTGACATAGCGAATGCGAAATGGAAATCAGGACCCGATGTTGCCTATATCCAGGCCATGGGTGGTGCCTGCTGTACAAACCCAAAACGGGTGTTGTGCAGCGGCCTGATCTCTGCGAGGTAGTCGGCAGCGCAGAAAGCTGCCAAATTCCTCGATCGCATAACGGTCATGTCCGCCTCGGCCTCGGCGTCGCGGACAACACCGCCAAACTCCTCGACAATCTCGTTGAGTTGCTGCAGCTCGCGACCAAAGGGGTGGACCTCCTCGGTGATGGTAGAGTTGAACATGTCGACTGACGAGCGCTGCTCGCGAGAGTTGCGCAACGAGCCTTGGCTTCCTCGGGATCCGATGTTGGAGAGTGACCTCTTCGCGGCAAGTCGCTCATGTGCACGCTTGCTGTGAGAAAGTGCCCTTTGTGGCACAGCCGGGATGGGTTCTACGACCTCTTCCTTAACTTGCTTAAGACTGGCGGTTGACGCTGACTTTCGTACTTGCTTGCCATGGGAAGGGAAGTAGCCTGAGAGGTGGTTCGGTGCGGGCGAAGTTGGCGAAGAATCCACGGAGGAAGCATCGGTCAGCGCCGTATCCCTCGAGTTGACAGTAGATGCGCGAGATCGAGTCGTCGAGGCACTGTGGTCCGAGTCGTCTGCAGAGTGTGTCGAGGCAGTCGATGATGAAACGAGCCTCTTGCTGGTCTGAATGTCCGGGGCGTTGTAGCTCAACATGTTGGTTGTCGATACCAGAGCAACTGGCAGAGAGATTTTGGCACGGTCAATCTGCGCAGTGGGGTTCTTGACACTCTGGCTGCGGTTTGGTGGCGACGACGGCACTTCAGTCCGCTTGATGCGCCTAGTAACAGCTCGCGCGAGAGACATATTGATGGATAATTGGAAGCGAATTTAGGATATTGCAGAAAGGGTCCAGTGCTGCGGGCTAAGGGCCGGTAATACTGACAGCGGCGGTAGTTGGCTGCTTGAAGTAGGCGGCTGCAGGGTTGCGGGGTAGGCCTGGGATAAATTGCTCTGACAAAGGCACGAGGATAGACAGGTCCGCAGGTCGAGGGGCACTAGAGACAGTGGTATCGATTGTCGCACCGCAACAGAAGGAGTGTGGAAGGTCGATCACGCTGTGTTTTGCACCTTGCGTCGGGGAAGCGTGGTCTTGGTCGTGTCACAGCGTCTTACTTCGGGGTTGTACGTGTGATACCGAGAGTTGCAGGAGGTGGCTGTTGTGGTTCCGCGCAGGCCGAAGTGTTGCAGAATGTCCGGAATGGTCGCGATGGTATTTTTTGTTGTTTGTTGCTTGTTGTAGTCGCTGGTCTGGCCGCGCACACAGAAGATATCAAAAAGTGGTGGTGAAGTTGGTGCTGGAGAAGAAGTATCGTCTGTCAAAGAGCGTGTGGACGGCCGGCTGTCGTAAGGAGCGTACAAACCAGGTCGCGATCAGTCAAGGAGGGAATGGATGCAGCAGTTGAAGCCAACGGGCGTGCAGGGTGAAGGAAGGGAGGACGGCCTAATGAAGAGGGCAGACGCTGGAGACGGCAGCGGGAGCAAAAACCAGCACCCCTGGAGCGGCCGTGCTAGGAAAAGCCATGTTGAACTGTCTCCCACAAATTGGCAAGATTGGAAGGCGCGACCGGGGCCCATGGAGCAACAGGAAGGTTTGGACGAATGGGTGCCGTCTGTTTGGACGGGCCATTTTGCTAGTGTGCATGAAGCGGCCTCGCTGAGTTTAGCCCATGATGCGTTTTCCTCGCCTGGCGAATCGCGGGCGGACGCATGGGACAGGCGTCGGCGCCAACACGTCGCAGATTGAGCCGGGGCCGTCGATGTTTGCTTTGTCCCGCGTCTGCAGCCCGATGCGCTGTTTCAAACCTCACAGAGCGCACCCTCTATCCTCGCTGGATGACGAGGCGCCGAGGGAATCGCACTGGAATCGCTGTTTGTGTGCGATGGCGACAAAATGCGAAGTCGGACGCTGATCGACAAACGCTCGCTTCTCCACCTCACTATCAACGACTTTCTCCACCACAGTGCGCAATTAAGCTCCGGATCGCCGTCCGTGGGCCAGCATGATTTGCGTTGAGGCGTCGCTGTCATCCCAGGCTGCTCTGGACCACTTCCACGCGTTGGCTGCTGGGGTTGCGCCGAAAGCTGATCGCTCACTCGCCGTACCTTGCAGCTGCCTGCATGAACGGTTTCTTTTCTCGGCACCTCTCATCTATGCAGTTTTCTGGCGTGGTTGAGACTCCATCTGGGGCCCGTTGACCACGCGGGTCCTTTCCGTTTCGAAACGCTGCAAGAGGACGCGAGGCCACGACACACTGGTCCGCTAGATGCTCTCAGCTCGGGGCGACGTGATGGACGTGTTGGCCTGGTCTGACCAAAACCTGAAGCAGTTCTCCCCACTTGCGTTGGTCTTCGTGTTCGGCAGACCCGGTCACGAATCGCCGTCGATCTGCCGGCGCTCTGGTCGAGCATGGCCCATTCCCCGGTGCTCGGCGGCACATGCGAATTGCAATTTGTGACGTCGGAGGCGACCATGTCTGCTCGCACGTGTTTGTTGATATTGCAAAATGTCTTTGAGAAAGACGTGTCATGTCGCAGGTTGGTTGGTTGCCTTGCTCAACTCAAAGGAGATGAAGGGAGTGCTGGAAGCAAGGGCGGACGGCTGGCCGGAGATTTATTGGTGAAACATGTACGTCCACGGCGAGTCGACTGCCATATACTTGCAACCACCACAAAGATGGCTCAACGTCACTATTCATAGATACTCACCTGCACTTTCTACTTTACCTCGCGAAAACAGGAAGGTGGCGATACGATGGATATGACCTCACTCCGGATGTCCGTCAGTTCGTTTGTTCTTCACCATGATGGTCGCAAAAGCACGTAGGAAACATCGCCTCGAAACGAGGCTTTGGTATTTTTGGAGCGCACAAGGGTATCATCACATCACTCCTCCATAGACTCCCAGCCCTTCTCCACACCTTCTCCATCGTCCTCACCATCGTCACTCTCGCCCTCTTCGGTGTCAGAGTCAGTGTCTTGTTCCTCCAACCCCACAAGGCGCTCCTTGCCGTCACCCTTGATCGCAGGTACTTTGCTTGCAAACGCCGCGCGCACCGCCGCGTTCGTGCTGGTATCCCAAATCTGGACTGCTCCTTTGCTTCCTGCAATTGCAAGGCGGAATCCGACTTCCTGATCGGGCGCAAACGTTGTCGAGAAGACTCGTCCTACGCCGAGATCCCGCGACACGACCATGCTTGGGCCACTTTCCTGAATGTTCCACAGCTTCACCTGCTTGTCGGTGGAACCGGTGACCAGATATCCGGGGATTACGGGATTGATGTCAAAGGAGGAGATGGACTCGTCGTGGGCTTGTAGTACCCAAACGGGCTTGGAAGCAGCGGGATCGGCTGGTGCGTTGCGAGTGTCATGGTAATGTATCATGCCGTTCTCGGTCGAGACCTGGGACTGTTAGCGATGCTTTTTACACAGCTCTGAGGCATCACTTACGTAGAAGTAGTTGGGGTCGTGAGGGTTCCATCGCACAGTCTCAACGTCACTTTCGACGCCCCATCTTGGTGCCTTTGCGTCTGGCGCTCGCATGTCTGCGGCAACAACTGTCCGATCATAACTTCCGCTGAGCAGCACTGTTGACTCCATAGGATGCCATGCGACTGAGCACACCTTGTCTGTGTGGTACGAGTATGACTTGGCGCACTTGGTTGTGTTCAGGTCCCATAGCTTGATAGTCTTGTCAGCGGACGAAGAGGCGAGCAGGTTCCTGTGATGACGGTTGGCAGCCAAAGAGAGGACCGAGTCGACATGGAAGTTGTCGTTAGCCTTCTTTGACTTCTTCTTTTTCTTCTTCGGCTTTTCGCCGTTCGCTGCGGTCTCAGCACCCTGGCCCAGTACGGCATCGGGGTACATGCTGTCCACAACGTCGAGGTTCCAGATCTCGATATCTGGGTCCATTGTGCCGATCGCGACGAAATTGCCCTTGCCATCGGCTGCTTGCGCAGCTTTTCCTACTGGCAGATCGAGCCACTCCACGGCGAGTGGGATTGCAGGCAGCATGATGTCGTGGTGTACGTAGAGATTGTCGTCGTTATCTTCATAAACGTAAACCTCCAGATGCGCAACCTCGTCTTCTATCCGGCCAGCCAGCACGAGGTTGTCTGTCGCGAGAATCTGAAGCTCTTCGCGCTCTTCATCGTCCTCCTCATCCCCACCCTGCATGGTGATGTACGGGTCCTCCTCGTCATTCTCGTGGAAGACAAGGTTCTTGACGTTTCCAAACATTGCCATGGTGTCTCCATCGCCTTCTTCCACTTCGTCGTCGTAGTGCTCGAGGTCGTATTCCTTGAGGTCGTCATCGTCGTCTCTGCAGAAATGTTAGAATGTTTCGATGAGATTGATTTCCACACCCACTCATCATCCTTCTTCTTGGAAGCTGTTCCCGAGGTACCATTGGCTTTGCCTTCAGCTTCGGCCTGCGCTTCTTCTAATTCCTCTTTCGCATCCTCTAGTTGCAGATTGGCGAGCTTCGATATGCGATCGTACTCGTCCTCGTCGAACTGGTACTTGGAGGGAAAGGGCGCCGCAAATCCGCGCGGCACCCACGTGGTCGCTGTGATCATAGACATTGTGGCCGCGTAAAATGTCTAAATCGTAGTTTGAGGCATACGCATGCAAAGGCGCAAGTGGGGAACGAACTTTTTTTGAGCTCTTATCGATAACCACACACTACGTAAATGCGGACCCCCGAAGCCATACATTCACCATTGCAATCACACACCGCCTGATCCACATCTCCACCCCCATCATGGATCGAGGACACTCTCCCAAGCGCAGGAAACTCGACCCGGAGGAGTACTCGATTGCCCCACGTCCCAAGTTTCGCAAACCGAACCACCACCGCGACCGTCCTGCATCGTCCCGAGCGCACACGCCACGAGTACACGAGAATGGCTCTACTCCTCACCAAAAGTCCTTCGAAGGGCCAGAGCCTCTGGTGGAGGACTTTGACTCCATGGCTCTTGACCGCGACTGGTACGGCGGCGAAGAGAATGGACACACCTTTGGCGACGACTCGCACAACCCTTTTGGTGGCGCGGAGAGTGCATGGCTGGATGCGCAAAGAGAGGCAGCTTTGACGGAGAAGAAGCAAAACAACCGTGCTAGTATGCGAGCACAGCAGAAGCAGAAAGATGTCGATGCATGGGAGACGAATCGGATGCTGCAATCTGGAGTCGCGCAAAGACGACATTTTGACGACGACTTCAATGACGACGAAGAAGGCACACGCGTGCATATCCTCGTTCACGACCTCAAGCCGCCCTTTCTGGATGGCAAGACTGTCTTCACCAAGCAGATCGAACCTGTCCCCGCTGTACGAGACCCGCAAAGTGACATGGCTGTATTTAGTCGTCGGGGTAGTCGCGTCGTAAAGGAGAAGAGGCAACAGAAAGAACGGCAGAAGCACGCACAAGAAGCCACGAGCGCCAAAGGCACCACGCTGGGCAACATCATGGGCGTCAAAGACGATGACGGCGACTCTGCAGCACCTGGGCCCGACGACGGGGAGAAGAATGGAGGAAGCAAGTTCGCCGAGCACCTCAGCAAGCAAGAAGGAGCAAGTGCCTTCAGCAAAAGCAAGACGTTGAGGGAACAGAGGGAGTACTTGCCAGCCTTCGCCGTGCGGGAAGATCTGCTTCGAGTCATTCGAGACAACCAGGTCATCATTGTAGTCGGACAGACAGGTTCTGGAAAGACGACGCAACTGACGCAATTCCTCTACGAAGATGGGTACGGCAAACAAGGGCTCATCGGTTGCACCCAGCCGCGTCGTGTTGCCGCTATGAGTGTGGCCAAACGTGTCAGCGAAGAGATGGAAGTCAAGCTGGGCGGCTTAGTTGGATACGCCATTCGTTTCGAGGATTGCACTAGCAAGGACACCAAGATCAAGTATATGACCGATGGTGTTCTGCTTCGTGAGTCCTTGGTTGAGCCAGATCTGGACAAGTACTCGTGTATCATCATGGACGAGGCGCACGAGAGAGCTCTGAACACGGACGTCCTAATGGGCCTTATCAAGAAGGTCCTAGCGCGTAGGAGAGACCTCAAACTTATCGTCACGTCCGCGACCATGAACTCTGATCGATTCTCGCGCTTCTACGGCGGTGCACCGGAATTCATCATTCCGGGACGTACATTCCCTGTTGACATCCAGTACTCGCGGTCGCCGTGTGAGGACTATGTCGACAGCGCAGTCAAGCAAGTCCTAGCTATACATGTGTCGCAGGGTCCTGGTGACATCTTGGTCTTCATGACGGGTCAAGAAGACATCGAGATCACTTGCGAGCTTGTTGCCGAGCGACTGAAGTTGCTCAATGATCCTCCAAAGCTCAGTATCCTACCCATCTACAGTCAGATGCCCGCAGATCTACAAGCCAAGATTTTCGACCGTGCTGCACCTGGTGTGCGCAAGGTCATCGTGGCTACAAACATCGCCGAAACCAGTTTGACAGTCGATGGTATCATGTACGTAGTGGACTCTGGCTTCTCCAAGCTCAAGGTATACAACCCGAAGATGGGTATGGACACGCTGCAGATCACGCCCGTATCTCAAGCCAACGCTTCTCAGCGTGCAGGTCGAGCTGGACGTACAGGTCCCGGAAAGTGCTTTCATCTCTATACCGAGCGAGCGTTCCGCGACGAGTTCTATATCCAGACAATCCCCGAGATCCAGCGCACGAATCTAGCCAACACGGTCCTCCTCCTCAAGTCCCTCGGCGTCAAAGACCTCTTAGACTTCGACTTTATGGACCCCCCACCCCAAGACACCATCACCACCTCCCTCTTCGACCTCTGGGCCCTCGGCGCCCTCGACAACATCGGCGACCTGACTCCCCTCGGACGCACCATGACCGCCTTCCCCATGGACCCCTCGCTTGCCAAGCTCATCATCACCGCCGTCGACTACGGCTGCAGCGAAGAAATGCTCACCATAGTCGCCATGCTCTCCGTGCCCAGCGTCTTCTACCGCCCCAAAGAGCGCCAAGAAGAATCCGACGCCGCGCGTGAGAAATTCTTCGTCCCCGAATCCGACCATCTCACCCTGCTACACGTCTACACGCAGTGGAAAGTAAACCACTACTCCGACGGGTGGTGCGTGCGGCACTTCCTGCATCCCAAGGCCCTCCGTCGCGGCAAGGAGATCCGCGACCAGATCCGCGACATCATGGAGAAGCAGAAGATGGCCCTCGTATCCTGCGGAACGGACTGGGACGTTATCCGCAAATGCATCTGCTCGGGGTACTACCACCAAGCCGCCAAGGTTAAGGGCATCGGCGAGTACATCAACCTCCGCACGTCGGTGACTATCCAGCTCCACCCTACTAGCGCGCTATATGGTCTCGGCTACTTGCCCGACTACGTCGTCTACCACGAGCTGATCCTCACGTCGAAGGAGTACATGTCGTGCGTGACGAGCGTGGATCCGCACTGGCTCGCTGATCTGGGCGCTGTATTCTACAGCATCAAGGAGAAGGGATACTCGGCGCGAGACAAGCGCGTTACGGAGATTGAGTTTAATCGCAAGGCGGAGCTGGAGGCGAAGATGGCAGAGGACAAAGCGAGGGAGGAAAAGAGGGTGCAGGAGGAGGAGAGTGGGCCGTTGCTTAAGAAGGCGATAATGGGGAAGAAGAAGGAGAGCGAGGAGGGGGTGGTCAAGAGGCCGGTTATCGGGAAGAGTAAGTTCAAGAGGAGATAAGATGAATAGGTAGTTGGGGATAGTTTCTTGCATATTCGATACTTTATACTCATCTATATATGAATGAAGATAAATGGTCTAGCGAACCATTTGTCTCGGTACTCAGCTCCAGCCTCCATCCATATGCATGCACACACACACTACGAATTCAATCCTTCGTATCCAAGATCGCAACTCCCCTCGCACCAAGCAGAAAAGTACGCCAGAATCGTACCGTACCGCCCAAAGCCCAGAAAAATGCGCGCTCAAAATGCAAACAAGTCGTGATCCCATAACGCCAAAGCGCCAGTCTCCTTCCACCTTCATCGTCAAGATTACATAAAACTCATCTTCACCTCCTTCTCCGTCCCAAAGTCATCTTCAAACTCGTCTGCCCACGCATTGTGCATTGGATCCGCCCCCATCCCAGTCCCATTCGTATTCGCATTCGAGCCCCCAAAATGCGGCGCCGTCTTGGCCGTATGCAGCTGCGGCCGCTCGGGCTGTGGGGGGTCGTTCCAAGTATTCGCCGTGGTGGTCGATGGGACTGACGGTGTGAGAGGGTCAGCGAGAGATGTCTTGCTCTTACTGGGTGTGCCGCTCGCCCATGGTGACGATGTGCCGCTGGGAGGTAGCGGTGATTTGGCAAAGTTTGAGGAAGAGGGCGAGGGTTCGCGGAATGAGGTGTCGAATGTCATTTCCATCTGGCCTGCGCCCAGGTCGTCGAATTCGTCGTATTCGTCGTAGCCCTTGTTGGTCGTAGTGGTTGGTGTATGTGTTCCGTTCGTCGTTGGTTTCGAGTCTTTGATGGACGAAGTGCCTAGGCTGTCGTTGTAGCTCTTCGTTTCCCGAAGATTCGAGCGAGGGCTTTCTGGTGGTGGTGCGGGTGGGAGTTCGATTTTCATGGGTGGTAATGTGCTCTTGATCTCTTTGATCTCGAACTCTCGTTCGTCGGCGTCGTAGGGCTTGGTTTCTGCTGCGAGGGCAGCGACTTCTCTTCGTATAGCGTCAATGTCGAACATGACTGGGTTCTCGGCGATTTTTGCTGGGTCGGCATCCTTGTCGATGGGAGCTTGTCTTTGGGATTGCTCATCATAGACTTCCCAGCCTTTCTTGTCGGCCTTCTTCCGCTTCCACCAACTCACTTTGCTTCCTCTCTTCTCTTTTTCTGCGGCCTTCTTTTCGAGCTCTTTACGTGCCTCTTCGATCTCGTTGATCAACTCGCGCTGACGTCGTTCGTGGTTTTCGGGATCCGGATCCTCAATTTCGGCGAATTCATCGGACTCAACCTCCCAGCCGACTTCTCTCAGAAGTTTGGGCATAGCGGTACGGTATGCCATGTGGCCTGGCACATGGTGCGTAACATCGACGTTCTCAACAGTGGGTACATGAACTTGACCCAGGCCTGCAACCCGCATAACACCACCAGAAGTGGCACGGAAAAGATACCCTGATACGGGTCAGTAAAAACTCGCTAATCAAGGGTGACCTCCTTACCTAGGATCCAGTCGTTGGTAGCATACCCGTTGACGAATCTGCCGGGCACGACTGAACGGGCCTTGATGTATTCGTCGTTCTTCGCGACGACTGGTGTGCCAAACATGTACACATTCTGCACAAGACCGAATGCACCACGATTCGAAAGCTCTTTGAGACACGAGAAGATGACACGAGCGCCGAGCGAGAAACCGACCAGGGTAACCGGTCGTGTGCCCAAATTGCGATCGATGAGCGAGTCGGCAAGAACAAGTCCAGCCATGTCCGCTCTGGCTTGCGAGACGACCCACGGGTTGTCAATCAGGTAGGACAGCTTTGTTAAGGCGAGTGGCAGCATCATAGCGGACATCAAACCTGCCAAGAAGGTACTGGCTAGAACTTGTTGAAGTCCTTGAGTGAGGGCCTGATGGTTGTTAGCTCTGCTACACGACATTGGTCAAGACTGTAGGACTCACCTCAGTAGCAAGAATGTTGATGGTATCACCCATACTCCTCAGCATTTCAGGCTCCCACAGCACGGAATAAATGTCGCCCATAATTGGATCCACAGTACTATATGGTAATCGAACATCGTCGACTTTGCCGTTCATCCAACCAGCAAGTGTGATGATGAGGTTGGTGCGCTTATTGTTATGCAAAGGTCGGTATTCGAAGGTTTTGACCGCGCCAGTTCGTCTGTCTGCAGCCCTGACACCGACGGTAGCACCAGTAACCACACCGGTTGTGGTGACAATAGCTGCGCCTCCCGCACCAGCAAGAAAAGTACTCGTTCCTGCTACACCGATGGTGGAAAAGCCAACAGCAAGACCGGCACCGATGAGAGGAGCCAGAAGACCAGCAGATAGCCCAATGACAAGGCCACCGCCAACTGTCGCAATACCCATCATCGCCATACGTTTGTTGCGTGCTCGCTTTGCTCTGCTCTTGATGTGGTCTTCTTCGTTCCAATTCTCCTTATCTGCCTGCTCTTGCATTTCGAGCGCATCCGTGATACGTTTTTCGAAGCGGCAGATTTCCAACCAATCTACGCTGAGATCCTTGCCCACTTGCTCAAACAGTTCTCTTGAGCGTGAATCGTAGATGCCGTCTGTGATGAGGACCAGGAACAAGTCACACATGACGGTCCACCGTAAGTCGATGTCGAGGTTCTTGCTATCGGGGAGTTGTGATGGAGACTTCACATCTGGGTAGTCAAAGCCCGCCTCGTGCTCTTCGTACGGTGGAGGTGCAGGCGACTGTATCTGGTCGCTCAGGCTTAGAGTGGACGGAGATTTGACCTTCTCATCATTTGAGTCGGGCCTGGGGGACGATATAGAGGCCCTCGCAGAGTTGGAATCTGCGGGAGTGTCTACCTCTTCTGCAACTGGATTCTTGACTCGAGCGTTCTGCATGAGGGCAGGAGTCAAATCTGCCGGCACAACGCCGTGCTCTGACAATTGTTCAATCATGACCTGCTCGGACGTAGTGATGTCCATATGCCCATAGAGCCGGACCATCATTTTCTGCGCCCACATCTTGGTGGTTTCATGCTGCAAGTCTACAATCTTCTTGGTATTGCGGTTCCGCTCCATCTGAGCAAGCTTCTTCTCCATTTCCACCATCGCTAAGCGCACCAAGCCAACGTATGCCACACGCTGTCCCTCTGTCAAAAGGTTCTTGGTGGCTTGCATTTGTGACAGAGGATCGCGGACGGCTTCCTCGTCATCGTCGTCCAACGCTGCATTTTTGTCTTTGAAGAGATACGCAGTATTGTCGTCCATGCTTGTGACCGAATCAACATCATCATCCATGACAACCCGGGTATAACCCTTCGCAGCGCCTCCAACGTTGGCGTAGCCATGCATGTCTTCCAGCGCTTCCGCGTTCTCCTTGGCGATGAGTTTGTTGTCATCGTCGTAGATGTCGTAGTGAGCATATGCTGGCATGGTTTGCCACTCGCCATCGTCGAAAGCCGCCTCCTCTTTCTTCTGCGACTGCGAGATGCCATGTTGATGCGAGTATTCGGAGACGGAGGCGACGCTTTGCTGGTGGTGGTGGACAGACTTTTGCGAGGGTTCCATGCTCTCGGGTTGGAGCGCAACTTTGGGCTGTGCATCATCGTCGCCTTCTATCGAGAGCTGCTTTGTCTCAGGTGCAGAGGGTGTCTCAATCTTGTCCACGTGCTCTGCTACCGCCACTGGGCCTGTTGGCGGTGCAGCCGCATCCTGTTTCTCTACGGGTTCTGATTCTGCTGATTCTGGTTTATCGAATGACAATCCGGAAGGCACTGCCATATCTCCCTTCTTCTCAATCTTCCCTATTGCAGACTTGACAAAGCCGTTGACCTGTGTTGGTGCCTCGGCGGCCTCTCTCGCAGGCCCTTCACCATCATCCCGCGCCTGCTGTGCGCTCTTGTTGTTGACTTCGACATGTTGTTCTGGGAGCACAAGATTTTCTCTAGTTGCCGACTTTGAGGTCACCGCATCTTGAAACTGTTCCTCCTCCGAGTCCGAGTCCGGCACCACAGGCGTCCTGGCGCGCGCTTTCCTTATCGGTAGTCCGAAATCGTCATATTCAACCTCTGTCTTGGCTATATTTGGCGGGTCTGCGGTTTCGGTGGTTTTGGACTCGAGCTTAGGGGGGTCTGCGGGGGTCTCGCTGGACATGTTGTGGCTACCGGCAATGCATTGAGCAGGTCTGTGGCCGGTAGATCGTGGGAAGCGGATGCCGAATGTCCAGGAGCCAGTCCGTGTGTATGTGAAGTATTTACAGTGCGTGTGTGGCGCCCTCGACTCTTCGCAAACCACGCATGCGGACTGCGGAGGTGGACGGGGAAGCTAAAGACGGCAGCGGCGTTGGTGCACAGGCCGCGCATTCCGCCGGAACTTTTTTGAGGGAAGGAACCTTTCCACAACCACATTCTCCCCACGAGTCTCCGGCCCAACACACGTCACCATGAAGCTCAAGAGAGCAAAGGTATGCGACTGCAATGCGTGCGACCGATGTTTGCGCCTCTAACGCCGTCATACAGGCGTACAAAAAGCTCCTCCACCAGTACGAGCTCCAGTTTGGCTTCCGCGAACCCTACCAGGTCCTGCTCGACTCGCAAATCCTCGAGGATGCCTACCGTTTCAAGATTGATCTGGTCGCGCGACTCCAAAAGTTGCTTGGAGGACAAGTCAAGCCCATGATCACGACATGCGACATGCGCCATCTTTACAACGCGAAGCCGAAGAACGAAACTCTCATATTACAAGCGAAAGAGTACGAGCGACGACGATGCAACCACCAAGATCTCGAGGAACCGCTCTCTACACTAGAATGTCTGTCCGAGGTCGTGGATCCAAAAAGCAGCGGCACCAACAAGAACCGTTACATTGTTGCATCGAATGACGGCAGGGTACGCCGACACATGCGCTCTGTAGCAGGCGTGCCTCTGCTCTACATTTCAAAGTCCGTATTGCTTATGGAACCCATGGCCAACGTTACGGAAGAATTACGTGAGCGGGAAGAGAAGTCCAAATTCAAGCAGGGTCTCAAAGGGCAGCGCAAGCCAGACCAGGCGCCGAAGCGCAAGAGGGACGACGATGAAGAGGAGGATCAAGATAATCAGTCTGTTGCGGGTGGAGCTACGGACGACGCACAGCCAGCAAAGAAGAGGAAGCAGAAGGGTCCGAAACAGCCCAATCCACTGAGCATGAAGAAGGCGAAGAAGGATAAACCTGCAACCCCAGCGGCCGTACCGAAGAAGGCCACATCTACCGAGGCAGACGAGTCGCAACCTTCCACTACAGCCGACGGTGCTGCGCCCGCCGAGAGCTCTGGGCGCAAGCGGAAGCGCAAGCCCAAGTCCAAGAGCGAAGGCGAGGCTATTCCAACACCGGCAGACGCTGGCTCGCCATGAGTGTGGCTCTCAACTTATCCCTGTGGTGCCTTTCAAGGCTCCGCGAAAAATACGATACCCAAGCTAGGATGTCATCAGCAAGATGACATGAAACGAAGAGATGGAGGGAAACGCACTATTCATGCAAGGCATGATTATGCATGTGCGGTGGCCAGTCTGTCACTGTCCGGTAATTTTTGAAGACATGTATGGCGCCCATTGTTCCTCAAACCTTTTTGCCTTGGGCAAGGAGATCCGAAACTTTTGGTGGGAGGATAAGTGTGCTGCGATCGTTGCGCTTCACGAACTCGATTATGACCTCTGCTGTCTTGTCTGGCTGGTCTTCATGGAGGAAGTGTCCCGAGGCAGGGAAGACCTGGAGTTGGAATTTACCTGTAGCATGTTAGCATTGAAGAACAAGAAGATCAAAGGGCCAGAGAACGCACCCTGCATTTGCCCGATCATCAACTCCTTGTCCAGACGATCCGTCCCTGCGAGCACTAACAGCTTCGCGCCCTTGCCACTCAGGAATTTCTTGCTCATCCCCGTGAACCAATTCTCCCAATATGCCTCTGTGCTGCCGAGCTCAGTCCTCCACGCCCACCTTCCATCGCTTCCCTGCAACAGCAGACTGGGTACGCTCGCTCGCGCCGACTGTGGATTCCTCAGCGTCCGCGACCGTATATGCCACTCGACAGCGGCAGGCAACGACGGGAACGCCTTCGGCCTGCTCGCCAAATACGTCTGCATATGCTTCAGCGCCTCCATCGCGGATCCCTCCACCACATCCAGCACGGCATATCCTAGTAGCTTCGGTCCCAGCATCGCTGTGTTCGCCGTATGCGTCACCACCGCGCCTCCCAGACTATGTCCGATCAACACGACAGTCGGCAACTCGGCCCATCCCAGCTTTGCTTTCGTGAGCGCCAACATGTCCGCGAGATCCTGGCTCAGATTCTCCACGCTCAGGTCGCTGTCGACATTTCCCTCGCTGTCCCAAACTACACTCCCATGCTCCCTCGCCTCAATTGCCAAGATGCCCAATTCCGGCATCCCCTTCCTCACCTCCCTTGCCATGAGCGCAAAGCTCATCGCCGAGCTGCCAGCCCCATGGTGCAGGACCAGCAGCGGCCCTTTTGGAGATGCAGGCGGTGTGACATATACATGGAACTTTGCTCGTCCACCCCCGCTGCGTGACTCTTGCTCGAGATAGAATTCCTGGGCAAAGTAGTCGGACCAGTGTATTGCGGGCGCGGGACGCTGGGTGGTGGAGGGTATCACGGTGCCGGTGCTGGACATGGAGGAGGCCGAGGACGAGTCATCTTCGTAGTCGGGGGGTTCTTCTAGGAGGGGGTC
>QVXC01000504.1:0-23325 GCA_003501895.1 Phaeosphaeria sp. A1 3.1a | reverse complement strand
CCGCCACTACAATCGTCACCGAAGACGATGCCCCCCCCACCTCCCCCTCCGACCTCTCCGACGCCTTCCTCTCAGACTCATCCTCTGATGCAGAGTCCTCGTCCTCTATATCCTCTCTCTCCGTCTCAATCCCCACCTTCACGGTCACCATCCCTATCCGCAGCTCGAAGAAGCTTGCTTGCATCCCACCTGCTGCTTCGCCTGTACCAGCTCCTACCTTCACGGTCACGCTCCCCATCCGCAGCTCGAAGAAGCTTGCTTCCGACCCGCCTTCTTCTTTGCCTTCACCACCTCAATCGCCCATCCACGACGCCACCCACATCGGCATCTCCCACGCCGCCGAATTCATCAAGAAGCAACACACACACTCGCGGCGTGATTCCCAGAAGGCGCTGGAGTATAGCAAAGAGGACGTCAGTGACATGGAGGAGTTGGATGATCGGGATGATGATGTGCTGGATAATTGTGCGCTTCCGCATTCTGTGGCTGGCGAGATCGAGCTGGAGGAGCAAGAGCAGGACCCGAAGACATATTTTTGCGACAAGGCTGCGAAGAGCTGGGGATATGTTTCACACATGTCCTGGACGGCTGCGGCGACTATTGTTGGAGTTGGGATGGTTCTGGGTGGGTGTTTGCGCGCTGCTCGTCGTTGAGCAAGTTTTCTTTTCTGTTTTGCTGCGCATTAGCGAGCGTGTCTTTTCATTTGTTACTATAAGCACGACCTGCCACGACCTTACGGCCTCACGACGAGCATTTCCATTTCAGCGTTCTAGCATAGCGATGGCGTCCTGAACACACCTTTTTCAGCGTTCAAGTTATATACCCCCGAGACACACCACACCCGTCTCAACTCAAATCAAATCAATAAACCCCAATACCAAACCATGCATAACATACCATAACCCCAGCATACGTCCATGACTCCCCACCCCCTCCCTCCACCCTCATAGATCCCCCCATCACGCCGCCCGACACGACCCCCCACACTCCTCACACTTACACCCCATCCCCACACCCCTTAAACACGGCGCAGCCACACACTCCCTTACCCAGCCCCATCCCTTCTTAATATTCCGCCCCGTCCAATACCACCCGTACACGCTCTACGCATACGCCTTGATACCACACACCCTCGCCATCTTAGATACCCAGCTCCTGCACGTCCTGGCACGGCGCTTTATCGCTTCCCAGCGCCTGATACAGAGGACGATTGAGAGGATTAGGAGCGCGGAGCCGAAGACGAAGGCGGAGACGTAAGCGGAGAGGAGGAGGGGGGTTGGGAAGTGGGGGGGTTCTGTTGGGGGAGGGGTGGGTGGAAGGAGAGGTTGCTGGTAGGTGTCAGTCAGTGAGTGTATTTGGCAAGGCTGGGACGGGGGAAGGGTGAAGTACGGTGATTGGATCTTGTGGGGCGAGAGGTGGGCGTGGGAGTTGGAATGGTTGGAGGAGAGGCATCGTGCGGGAAGGTCGTCAGCTGAACGATGGAGGTGGTCGCGAAGAGAGCGAGAGACTGATCGCAGCGAACTGGATATTCTGGGACTAGGTGATGATGCGGTGCGATGTATGGAGTTTGTAGCGATGGTAGTGCTAGCGATGCGGGTTATCATGTTGCTGTTGTGAGTTGGAGAGGCGGAAGAATAAGTACACTGTCTGCGCGTCCACTGGAAGGTGGTATGGAGGAGGGAAAGCGGGCGATGAGGACGTTAGGATAGGAAGGCAGGTCAAGCGTGTTTTGGGGGAGGTAAGAGAGGATGGAGTAATTGCTCCCAATGGTCTCTTACTCGAAGGAACGCACTTCAGCAACACCATATCATTGAGTATAATTTAAATTACCGAAACTGCAAAACACCTGTCTTGTAGAACGCAGATGATCGCTATCCTCTTCTTTGCAAATACATTATTTCAGCGCACACCCTGCGCGCAAGATACCCATGATGAAATCGCAGCCTTACTCCATCCAAAACACCCAACCGCCTCCTCCCCCATCACACCGGCTCAGACAGCATGATTCGCGCTCTTCAACACACGTTCTTCACCCGTCATCTCCGCCGCCTTCTCAATATATTCAGGTTCGTCGACCACACAGCAGGAAAACATGTTTCGTATGACTCGCTCGAAGAACGTCCCGGAGCCGTGGCCTCGATGAGCTTGCCACACGGCCCAGACCACGTAGGCGATGATAATGATTCCAATGAGCATGCTGGCAACGACCTCTCCACGGAGTGGATCGGGTGCGGTAGGATCGGTGTCGTGGTTGATCATGGTGCGATGGTCGGGGGTTTGGAGTTCTGAAACTAGTGGGTATAGATTTGATCAGAATAAAGACTGATTATGGAATGATGAGGTTGATTATGATATCTGATGATGTTGGTGTAGAGCTATCAGGCCTCTTCAATGGATGCGTTTGCCAATATCAGCCTGTGAAGATTTGAGCATGTCGTGACCGGTGTCTTCAAACGGGATGTACGTCGCGATTAGGGCGTGGCTCCTGCTGAGAACAACGTCATTCTTAAATAGGCAGGTACATTATCTCGAGACATGTCAAGGCCAAATTTGGCTTGTCTGCGTCCTAAGATACAAGACAAGCTTCTCGAAGTGCATCCGTTGTCAGTATGTGCCATGCTGCGCACAAGCTGTTCACATTGTGCGTGCACAGTTGTGTCAGGCATAGTAGCAAGATCGCCCTCCGTGTAATCCAATCATTTCCGTAATACTTCTACACAACTATCTGCGCGTCATCTGTTGCAATCATCCCGACCTTACCAGTGGCTGCTCGTGGTCGATAATTCTACGAGGAAGATCATAAATCAGATATGGAATATGACTTCGTTCTCACGCAGCTTGCGGGATTGATAGTCGTGATGAGTCTTGTACATGTAGCAATATTGAGTCCTTAGCATGCCATTCTGTAACAATCACTGAGCAGCCTGCTGCATTTCTTTCTCATCGCGTTAAATTTATGGACCTTTCTCGGTCAAGCCTCTATCTCTTGATAACTTGCTTATTGACGCAGCTGAAACCTCAATGCATCTCTCACACGTAGGTAATATGGCCGTCCGTTACCTTTCGTGAAGCACGCGAAAACAAGCGCAAAGACAATCCAAAGCTGAAACAATACCGCAAAAGCCAGCACGATGATTGCGGAGGGTGTCAATCTTGCTGCTTTGATATGCTGCTCGATAGAATTGTTCGATCCCACGAGCTCTGGATCGGCGATCGCGGACGGTGTAATCGATGGAGGGGTTGATCTTGTTGAGGGCGTGTGGACTGGCAGCGCCGTAACAGATGATGATAGGAAAGCGAGCCATGCCTGTGGGAATACGGTGGTGAGTACTCGGGCTGCACACTCCGGGGGGATGAGGCTTACGAAGAGGACATGCGAGCTACAAATGAAGACTATGTTTGCGACCATGATCTCAAATCTACACTTGCTGACGTATAATTTTTGCTTGAGCCTAGTCCTGCTGTGCTGCCCTGGGGGAGGGTCAAGATACTGCATGTAGATGTCGCGAATTCACAAGCTTGAATGTGATGCGCGCGCTGTGACTTAAGGTTGGGAAGGCAGGAGCTGGATGTCGACGCCACCACAAGGCTCCGTCACTAAAATGAGAAACTTCACAACCGCAAAAAAAGAAACATGCAGCAAAGTTAGCAATTCAGGTATGATATGGTGGACAGCCATGTGACTGGCTCAGAGGTCAATGTGCCTCTCTTGTTAGACGGCTAGGTGTCGCAGACAGCACCAATATAAAGCAAAAGACGGGAAGTAACTCTAGCAAGGGCTGCAACCAGGTGTTGTGAGCTTCCAGCACCTGGGCATCAATCCACATTCTATCGTAGCTCAAAGCTTCACCTCGATTCAATTATGGACCCTCTACCTCGATCTTTGCGCGGACGTTCTGCTCACTCCACTTGTTCGCTACTTCTTATCATACAGAAAACATTCGACACAAGCTTTAAGTACCGTCTTGCTAGGCAGCGTACTTTGGCTAATAATCTCTCATATATAATAACCTAGAATAGTCCAGGCACCCCGGGAGATGGAGACTCCAGCCGAGGCGAGAGGGCTCAAGAAGCTCTACCGTAATCTCATGAAGCCGGCTTCGCCCAAAACCGGGTCGCCACCCACACGATGTAAGACCATCGCATTCCATCATGCCGGGTACGATCCAGAAACCATGTCGAATACCGTCATGTTCCGCCTCAAAGGTTCGCCCCATTATGGGGGCGCCGTGTGCGCAAAGATCGTTTGGATGATACTTGCCTGCCTTGTGGAATCCGAAGCGTTGGACAAGATCAAGTTCTCTCGCAAGCGTGGAGGACCTCTTCACCACGTAGAAGCAGGAGGCATGTTCACCGCAGATGAATACTATGTTCACAGCCCCGACCTGAACGATGAAACCAACCTCCTATATCCATTTGCCCTCACACCATCGTTCGACGTTTGGAAGATGCCCCCCGAGAGACTGCGTTTCTGGAGCATTTACGATAAATCAAGCATGAAAAGATCGCGCAGCGCAAATGTAAGACGGAACATGGAGGCAGACATGGAGTTACTCGAGCTCTGCAACAAAGCTGTTGTCGGGCGCGACAAAGTTTGTATCTTATCAGGGGTCTCAATTCGTCACAACGAGCGGGCATTCGTCGTGCCCTTGGGAAAAATAGATTTCTGGCTAAGTGAAGGACTGGACAAAGAACTCGGTCATCGAGCTTTCTCGAGCGCTAATAGCAGTCTTTTGCATCCGATGAATGGAGTTGCTATACACAGAGATTTGCGGGATGCATATGAGAAGGGAGAGTTTGTTTTCCTTCCTGTTCGTGATCGATGGAGGGCGCACTTTTTTGATTCAGAATCTGAGATTGGGAAGGAGTTTGATCAGGAGCGCGCCAAAATTAGTGAAGAGATACCATTAGCGTTTCTGACTGTTAGGATCGCTATGGCTGCATTCGAGTTGGCAAAGGATTTCTTAGAGCAAGGTGACGTGCTTCAAGAAGGTGATTCACAGGGAGCAGTCAGCGAGCAAGGCGAGGAGTTAAGTAGTTTCGGAGAATTGATCGATGCGGACTGAGCGTTGTTGCTCAGTCTGCCGTTCTAGACATGTATGTGCGCCACGATTACAAAAGCTTAAACCCACCAGAGGCCTGTCTTTGGAACAGCCCAGAGGGATCATACTTTCTCGCAACGTCTCTCAATCTGTTCTTCTGATCTGTGCCATAGCTTCCCAAAGGATCTTGAAACCATGCAGCAAAGTTGAGATACTTGTAGTGATGATAGACACCCTCAACCTTCGTGAGCTCCTCGACCACCTCCACCAGATCCTTCAGGCCCTTCTCTAGTCCTTCTGTAGCTTCGGCGCCATCGAAGGTAAAGACGATCTGCAGGAACACCATGTTCTTCTCCGGCGTATCTTGGGACGAAAAACCCAGACTGTTAGGCGCCGAGCCGTTTCGAGGCGGCGCGGGGAGTGCTTGGAAAGTGAGCTCTGCGGAGGGACTAGCGTAGGCATGAGTTTCGCAGAAAACAGGCACGAGACTGCGCCAGAGGTCGTGGACTTGGTGGACGATCTTTGAGTTGACGCGGAATGAAGTCGTCGCCCAAATTGTTCTGCCACGCGTTAACGATTATGCTGACCATTGTTCATAACTGGATGGCATACCTCCTTGGCGTAGCAATGACTTGCCGTGAAGCGTTACGCGTATGCTCGCTTATCGGCGCCTCGACCATACCGTTCATGACCTGCGGCTTGACCTCTGTGATATCCTTCAAGCCTCCTGGCTTCGTCGATGGTTTCGTATACCACATGATAGCGACAGGGTTGAAGACCGCTGCAGAGTGATTGTATCGAATCGTCGCCCATCCTGCAATGTACGGGTCCAGCGTCTCAGCAGTTTTGAAGTTCGTGAAGGCAGTTAGAAAGTCATCCGCAGCGCTCGGTGCATACACTATCCGACCGCCCCAGATGTTCGTCGCTGGGTAAGCTTTGAGGTCGAAGCGAGTCACTATGCCAAAATTGGTCTGGCCTCCTTTCAGAGCAGCGAATAGGTCGGACCGAGATGTTGCGTTGGCGTTGACAATCTCACCACTGGAAAGCACAACTTCGAAATTGACAATGGAGTCGCATGCCCAGCCATATTGCGGCGAGAAGAATGATACGCCACCTGGTAAGGATGAAGGTCAGCGCGCGGTTCAGCATGCGATCGGTCTCTTTGGCGAATTGACATACCTCCTGTCAGAAATCCAGCAGTCCCGACAACACCAATGCGCCCAGCAAGGACCGTCAAGTTCCTTTTCTCTGCTGCGTCATAAGCATCTTGTGAAAGCGCACCAGCCTCTACTCGCACGACCTGGTCACCTCTTGCCACTTCCACCGCCTTCATGCTCTGCATATCGATCGTGACACCATTTTCGACATTGTTGAAACCAGTATTTGCATTGTGTCCGCCACATTTGACAGCAAAGCGCGTGCTGTTGTTTGTTTGTATAATTTGTAATGCCTTCGCTACATCTTTTGCAGACCTTGGTCGAACGACACAACTGGGATGTAAGCGAAGTTGGATGAAGGGGTAGGATGAAATGGTTGCATCATAAGTGGGCGCATCTGGAAAGAAGACTTGCGATGCAAGTTCTTCAGCAAGCTGGCTGCACACCACAGTTTGTGTTCCGTTGTTCGCGGCAGCGGCCGGGGAAGCGAGGTAGGACAAGACCAATATTATAGAAGACCACATGGTAAAGACTGATAGCCAAGAAATCTGATCGTCATAGTAGAAAAGGGTACATCCTTTATACATACACCATATTACCAAGGAGAGCCGCAATTGACTGTACCGCAGAAGCTGAGGCTTCCGTCTTACAGCAGACTTCGATGTTCCGACCGCATACGAGCATTCATTTGTGGCGTCGCGTTTTCGTAAGCCACACCCGAAGTTTCCCTCCTGCTCATTGGTCAATCCAATATCGGCTGAAGTAAGACAGAGAAGTTGCGGATGAACAAACGCAGGGTCTTGCCGAGACTTCGTGATGCGGGGAGCCGTGTCACTCTACCTTGCCGCTCAAAGGGTTTGATTGGAGGTATATGTGGGGAAATGTATGCTGACAGCTCGATCCCGAAATTGGGTTCGCTGCTGCAGTAGAGGAGGGCCGTCATGCTTAAGCTCACGGACTACATGCTTGCATGTGCACGCACGTTCGTGGTGCACGACATCTTGCCTTTATCATACACACTGCAGACGTTCGTCGAGCTTCTCCGATATTCAGAACGTGACCAATTCTGTGTCTCGGACCACCTGCAAGATGGTATTGTCGAGAAACAATTCTACCTCAGACTTGCAGAATATACAAATGTCAGAAGGAGGTCAAACATCTGATGGCTAGGCCGACTCTGGTGGTGCATGCTCAAGAACACCTGCGTCGAGGTTCCCAATGTCACCCCCGGGGATGACTAAGGTGTCCTACATGAAGTCCCGACAAAATACCCTCTAGCTCACGACATATACACTCTGGGAAAAGCTCGGGGACATCTGCTCCAGCTATCACGCTACGTAGTGCAATATGTTGAATTCAGCATACAATGGTACCAATGAACAGCCGAGATGATCCGATCGGTCACAGGACCCAGAAAAGCATACATTGGTATGTTCCGACAAGTCCAAGTACATGACCCAATTCTTCTCGATCATGAAGCTACTAGTGGCTGAATAACGTATAGCTATGGGTGCTCTATTCCTTAAAACACTCATATCAATCACCGACAGCTACCACTGTGCGGCGTTAGAGCCCAGAGCTAGTACCATGCGACATAGTCTGAGACATTGTGCGAAGTGGGAAACAATGCAGAGGTATAACTCTCTCCCCGCTCCTCCTTTCTTCCCTGAATTATATTCTCATCCCTTTCAACTACTAACAGGTCTGCTGGACACTATGAAAACTCAGACAACCCAACCTGGCCAGCCGGTCACTCCCGAAATATCACAGCCCAATGTGGGTTCCAAAACGGTTGTCTCGGAGCTACTACTATGTCGGCTCCGCAATGGAATGATCTTCGAGCGTCCAAGTGACGAGAAGCAACTAATCAAGCTGATCAAGAAAAGTGGCTCTTATTGCACATGCAGGGAGCAAAACAAGCTTGCTTATAGAACGGGGGAGTGCTTATACAAGCACGGCCATTTCGACGTGCCAGAGAATACTATATCGTGGATTCCACCTACAAAACTGATGATGGGTCTCAAGTATGAGGCTCTGGATCTAGCACACTACACAGCTCTATTCATCCGCACGCCAGAGCACAACATGAGCCCGAAGCAGAAAAATGCACTGTACGAGCTACGGTACGACCCCCTTGAGCCTCTTGGCGCTGTAGATGTAGCGGATATTGCAGTCAAGGGTATGCTGCACCTCCTGGAGTTAGTCAGCGACTTGTTCTTCTTCAGCTCTTTGGTCGTTGATTTTGAATGGAAGGATGTCTACCAGGTCGCGAAAACTCCAGGCTACTACGCCCGAGGAGTGTCCTACAAAACTCGTACGGGCTATACCATCATCATGGATCCTCTTAACAGGAAGAAAAACCAAGACGGTCCCCGGGGAAGAAAAGACGAGCGACTCAAAAGTCTGATACACGTAGCTATTCATGTATTTCTAAACATGTATGCTTGTCAAAAATGTCCGACTATGAAGGATAATGTGAATAATGCGGGGAACCATGGCAGAGCTTTTATGCAGGTGTCAAAAGCGGTCCAGGACGCTTTTGCAAGCTTTGGACGTCCAAATCAGCGCATGGCTAACACTTCCGACTGGCTGGGCAACTGGAACGAAGTACATTCGCTGCCCAGCATACACGACATAGAGGACTGGGGTTGGTGCGAGCCATCGGAATCTTCCGATCCCGCGGCCTTGCCACAATAGGTTGACGGAAGCACTACAATTTCCACGACACTTCAGTTACGTTTTCATACAATTTCTCTCTTCACACAATCTCTCTTCACACAATCTGTCTCACACAATCTGTCTCTTCACACAATTTGTCTCTTCACACATGCTGTCTCTTCATACAATTTGTCTCTTCATACATTCTGTCTTTTCACACACTATATCTTTCGTGACGACTAACTTACCGAGCATCATGGAAATCAATTTTGACGATGATTGCAACGACATCGTGTCCGGTCGAGACATGAACCGCAGGTTCACGTCAGAATTACTCACGCCTCATCGAAAGCGTCCACAGCGCTCTATGCACCTTCCGAAGTACACGCAGCCTAGAAAGACTAATTTATTGACAGTGGAAGGCCGTCGACCCCGACTCCGAAGCAAGCTACCCACTTGACGCCTCTTCTGTGTCCGATAGCTATCCAACGATCTGTAAAGTCCCTTGCTCACACCGTAAGTACCACGAGTCTATACTGTCCACTTCAAAATTCCATCCCCTCCGTCTCTCCTCCGTCCTCCTCACCACTCTCCGCACATTTTACACCTCACACCCCCTGCCCCAAACATCCTAATGCCGCCCTTATCTCTCCCGCAATCTTTTCTCCCCTTTCCATCCTCCCAATCCCTTCCCCCACCCTCAATCGTCGTTCCAGCTGATTCTGCCCAAGCACCCAGCTCCCCCGCCCTAAGAAATTATTCCCCAGAAGTTCCCAGCGTCCCGACTTCGTCCCCTCCATCCCTTTCTGTTTTCTAGATTATTACATACGATAACATCATCTTGATCTTTCCCTTTCTGCACAACCCCATACCCTCTACCACCCAACCTTCCAATGCAAACTCTCCATTTCCACACCCTTGAGTGTGAGTTTCCTCCCTCTCTGCACCCTTGAAGTATCGTTTCCTTCCCTCTACTCTTCTCTGTTGTCGCTTCTAATCCTTTTCTTTTTTAGTTACCTATGCTCGCTCACCAATGCCAAATCAAAATTCCATACACGTTTACCAGCGCTTCGACTTCGCAGCGGAGAAGGGGAAGTTGGATAAGCTGAGTAAGCTGGCCCCGGTAACGACAATACTTACACCGGGGTTTGGGCTAATTTGGTTCTAGAGCACGCTCGAATTCTATAGCAAGCTCGTAGGCAAGGTGAGTAGTAACACAGATTATGATTTTTGGATTCGAAGATTTTGGATGACCTGCACAAAGTACTTTTTAGATCAAACGCCACAAAAACGATTACGAGAAAGAGCGAAAGTAACTATTCCGGGTCCAAGATAGTAGATAGCATGTTGTGAGGCGCAAATACGCGTTGTAGATGGGCGATGCTGATTGACGATGTGGTATAATATGAGATGGGAATTTCAGATATATATTTCATTCATGCTCGAAAATATATATTCCTCAAGTGAGAGAGCTATAAAGCGGAGGGAAATTCCCGCCAAGTCCAAAACCTAACACCAAACCCACGCAAAATCCGAAAGAAACCTCACACCTTCTCCTTATCCCCCCCAACAACCCTGACCTCCACCGGCTCAATCCCATCAATACTCCCCTCATGTCCCCGCCCCCTCCGACTCACCGCCTCATCCACACTCTCAAACACCCTCGTCTCGCCCCTCCCACTCCCCAACCTCCACCCAAACCTCCCAAACCGCTGCTCCACGCGCTCATTCACCCCCACCAGCACAATGCGCGTATTCTCGCCCCCAAACTTCCTAATATCAATCTCCAGATCCCGCAGCGCCGTCAACCCCGTCGTATCGATATTGTGCATCCTCGATACATCGAGGACGACAAGCCGGATCTGCACCGGCTCCTGCTCGATCTCGGCTTTGGTGCGCAGACGGAGGGCGCGCCGCTCGCCGGCAACCGACCAATTGCGCTGTGCGCGCGCCGCTTCGAGGGTCGCTATGTCGCCGCTATTAAACGTCTGGACGGCGTCTAGACACTGCGCTTTAATATGATACGCATTGTAGAAGAGCATGGGCTGGTGGATGGCGAAGACCTGGGTATCGAGGGGGATGGGCTTCTGACTGACTTGCGGCTGGGCAGTGAGGGAAGTGATTCTACGGACGCGGTGGAAGGCGCCGAAGACGAGGTGGTATGCGATGCCGAAGGCGACGGCGGTGGCGATGCCGATTTCGCTCGAGACGAAGAGGGTGAGCCAGAAGGCGAGCATGGCGGAGATGAAGTCGACGAGAGAGGTGCGCCAGTAGCCGTAGAAAATCCGTAGGGGGACGACGATGTGCCAGACGGCGGTGACGATGATGGCGGCGAGAGTGGCTTTGGGGATCCAGAATAGGGCGGGGCTGAGCTCGTAGATGGAGAGGATGACTACGCCGCCGGCGATGAGGCCGTAGGTGGGGGACTTGACGCCTGAGTCGGAGTTGACGGCGGTGCGCGACATGGCGCCGCCGACGCCCATGGAGGAGAAGAAGGAGTTGAAGAAGTTTGTGGTGCCTAGGTATACAAGCTCCTGCGCGGGATCGATGACGTAGTTGTTCTTGCGGCCAAAGGCTTTGGCGATGGCCAAGTGCTCGAGTGCCGCAGCGATGAAGGGCGCGATGGAGCGGGCGAACACTTTGGAGATGAGAGGCGACTCGGGGACTTTGGGGTGCGCGATGCCGTTGGACTTGACTTTGGACAGGGCCCAGACGGGCTTGTTGACGCGGTCCTTGTTGACAGCATACGAAATGCCGGTGAAGAGAACGAGTGCAACGGCGCTGCGGCCAAGGGCGAGGAGCCAGACCGCTTTGTTCTTCTTGCCCCAGCGTTGACCCATCTTCTGCATGAGGACGAGGAGCACGATGCCACCGAGGCCGATGCCGGTTGTAGGACCGTCAAAGTCGGGGATCTGGCGGAAGAGGTCGCGGATGATATTGGCTGTGCCTGTGCCGACTGTGACGCCGAACAAGGAGGGGATCTGGCCAAGCATAATGACAATGGCAGCGGCACTAATGAAGCCGCTGAGCACGGGAATAGAGATGAACTCGAGGAGGAAGCCCAGCTTCAGCATGCCGAGAACGAGGGCGTAGATGCCCATGGATAGGGCCACTGCAGAGGCAATGGCTTGTGGCTTGTAGCCTTCTTTCTGGACGTCGCGGACGATCTCAGCTGTCAGGAGGCCAATGAGGGAAGTGGGACCAGTGGACATGTCTGCACTTCGTTAGTATGTAGTATGCGATGTCGTTGCAGAGACCTACCCTTGGACGATCCCATAATGAAGGAGAGGAAATTAGGGAGCCAGCTCGACATGAGGCCATATTCACCAGGAATCGTGGCAATCTTTGCATAAGCAAGTGACTGTGGAATCAACAGCACACCAACCGTGACGCCTGCGAGAACATCGTTGAGCAGCCATCGTGGGTTGTATTTTGGCAGCCAGTGGATGATAGGCACCTTGTCTTGCAGGTACTGGTTTGCGACAGAGGGGGTGGCTCGTACAGCCTTCCCACCATAGCGCACTGTGCGCTCAAGGGTAACATCCGTCGCCAAAGCATTCTTAACACGGCCTGGCACTTTTCGAAAGTAGTCCATGGTGGATACAAGTCTGTCTAGCAGAACGAGAAATGATTCAGAACGGAAAGTTGTTGAGCATAGTAGCTCAATTCATGGAGGTAGATAATGAAGAGTGAAGAAGGGGCCCGAGATAAGTCCCGCACGAGATATGTCCTCCTCGGCTGCGAGAAGACCGAAGATTGAACAAAGATACACAGCGATATGCTGGTCACTGTGATGGGTTCCTGCGCGAGACGAGGGACATCGCACCTACCAGGTGGGTGGGCAGTACACCCTTAAGAAGGATGTCAACCAACATGGAAACATACTTGGAAGATTGAAACGGATAACCCGGTTCCAGCGAGCCAATGGACGAATCTTGGAGTTAGCAGATAGGCCAGGCCAGCGTCCATGAGGTAGTGAGCAGCAGCCACTGCTGCGCGAGGTCCAGAAGGACCTTCCACGTCGAGGTTTGGCGGCAAAGCGGCCTCAATAGTGAGCACCGAGACGTTGGGGTAAGTCTGGGGTGGCTCAAGGGTGGCGCTTGCATGTCTGGCGTTGAGCTAGGAATAGTGGTCAGCTGCACGGGATTCCTCGTTGTCGGTATGTTGCTGGCGTGAAGGTGTCTTGCTAAGCAACGTGCATGATGTAGATGTTAGCAGTATATCTTGGACCTCAGGTGGAGTGGTAATGGTCCGCAAACAAAGCTTCAGTATGGTTTCTGTAAATATCATTGTCCTCCTGTCATCTGTTCAGCATTCAGAACCTACTTCGCTTGAAGTTTGAGCGAGGGCGAAGGCGAAATGGAGGTGGTTACCCCGCAGTTTGCATCAGCATCTCACTTAGATCCCGTCAGCCCCCCGTTTGATGCCGCGTGCTAGCACCTTCAAATAAGCTTTAGGACAAGCACTACTACTCATTGGCTAAGCATCCTTGTCGGTTATCTCCCGTGCGGAAGGTGCACCGGCTAGAGATGGAGAAACGCAATCGGCGCGAATAGGTAGCATGTGTGCTTGTCACATAGAATCCGGCAGTTGGCATATTCCCTGCCTATGTCCGTCCTAGCATTTGCTGAATTATGTGAGACGGCGAATGATACCGAGTCGTTGCAGCCATGTGGCTGGCCCATGTTCGGTGCTCAATATGCCTGTGACGACGACATTGTGACAAAGACATTGCAATTGTGGAGCGAGAGGGGTCGCGCAATGCAGCTGAACCTGGTACAACGACGCAAGGTTCTTCGAGTCAGTGCTATCTGTACACGTTCGGCGTGAGAAGTGCGGGAAGAAACAGGTGGCTCATGTACAGGGACCATGGCGCCCACCTAAGTACGTGAAGGTGAGGGGTAATCGTGCTGTCAGCGAGATGCCTTCTGAACACTGATAATTGGTGTTGCTGATGCTCGCTCATGTCTCTGCAGGATGAGGTTCCGCATCAGTCTGTTTGATCCAGAATGAAAGCCATTTCGACATCATATCCCTGGAGGTATATCGCGGCCAGGTCAGCAGCTAATTGCCTCTCATTCGCAGCTTCTCGTTGCTAGAACGTTTATTAGGTGTGAGGTTCAAGGACCTAGACCTTGAGGCGTCCTTGAGGTACGAGCGTAGCAGGCAGCCATGCAGCCGAGCAGATGGTCATCACATCCACGCTCGAGTAACCGGGTGCCGTCAGAATCGTGATCTCCTCAGTGTCGTGGATTTAGACACCTCTGGGCAACGCCAGATTGGTGCACTGGTGCTTTTGAGTTCTGGCCAGGCTCTTGGCAGGTCGTTGAAGTGCAGCCACAGAGACGTCGTGATCTTGAGTCGGGCGCGTCCAATATTGAGGGAGTGCGGCCAATGTACCATATCGCACAGTCAATGCCAGGTGACGTTGAACGTGGTGTCTGTCGTGCAGGGCGTCTGACGTGCAGCAATCTCGCAATGATTGGTGTGGATGTTATGACCTGCATGGTGCCACCGAGGTTGATGTTGGATTTCAAGACATGTGAATCGAGCCGCAATGTCCACGATGTGAGATGCGATGGGCGGACGTCTCAGTACTTATAGAAGAGACATGTCGTGGCATGATGAAGATAGTTGCTACCTTTTGTTAGATGTGCATGTGGTCGAAGTACTGCGAAAAGAGTCTCGGAGCAGTTTCGCAAACCAGACCCGAGTTGCGTGCGAGGTCCGGAGCTGGCAGAAGGTCAGAACGATGGTTACTGGCGGAGAACGCGACGATGTCCTGAGGTTGTTCGGTGAAGTCTCGGGCGAAGCGACGATGCTTGGAGTGGTCGTTGGGGTTGAGGTGAATGTAGTTAGTGTTGGCGGGCGACACACGGCAAACCGAGGCAGGATTCGGTAATTCATCTAGGACCTTTATTCGTTCTGGTACTTTTTGAAGCTTGACATGCTGTCGCATCTTGTCGGTGATGTCTGGCGATGATGACAGGTGATGCACGACCCACTTGGCATGAACTACAGTTCAGTGGACCGGCACATGCAGAAAGAGCGTTGCGCGCATTGTCCCTGACTCCATTGGTGTTTTCTCGCTATCAAACGTGGTGACAACAGCGCAATGAAGCCAAAGAAATGCTTGTAATCACTTACAAACATCAAATAGCGAGACGGACGTCCAAAGTGAAGGGCAGACGGCATGTGCGACAGGGATCGGCAGCCATGACAGCAGCTCCCGCAGCGCTACAAACGCCAAGACGTCTGGAATTTTTGGCTTTGACGACAAAATCGACGAGTCGCATCGCCGCGCAGAGCGAATAGCGGAAAATGGCACGCAAAAAGAAAGCCTCGCAGCCAGAAGACGGCGCGCGCAACGGCAGCGCATCCAGCACGCCGCCGCCCGCCAATGGGAGCAGCAATGGCACCGGCACGTCGTCGACAGCAGGGAAGAGTGAGCAGCCGTCGACGTCGGCGCTCATAATCTGTCGCAACAAGTGAGTGCAAGCCGAGGCACGTGAACGATGCGACCCGCCTGCTGCGACTTTTAGAGGCTGACTGGCGGCGTGTAGGCACTGGCGGTATATATCATCGTTCCACGGTCCCTGGCTGCAGCTGCCGCCAGAAGTGCTCGAGTCGCTCGCCCACTCCAACTACCTCTCCCCGCGGCCCCAGCCCATCGACCCCGCCGTCTTCTACGACCTCGTCAAGATCCGCAAGGCCGTCGACGAGGCCACCAACCTGGCAGTGCGCGCCACCTCGGGGCTCACCTCTGCGGCGCTCAGCAATTCACTGCATGCGGGGAATAGCATGCTGGGCGGGGCGGCGGCCCTGGGGATAGGCTATGGGGGCGGCGGGGGGAATAGCAAGCTCAGTAGGGAGCGGAAACACCGAATGCGCGAGCTGGCGACCAGCAAACTGAGCCAGGCTTACCACCTGGACGAGATCGCCGCGAGTGTTGCGACGATGCAGAGCGCGAGCACCCTCGAGAACGTCGCCCAGCTGGTCCTGCAGCGCAACCCCAATGACGCCGACGCCAAGTACGTGCACTTCTTCCACGAGAAGATACCCAGTCGCATGATGGCCCAGTGCACGCCCCTCGACGCCCTGAACGAAATCATCGCTGACCGCCCCAATGACGGAAGTCCTCTGCGCACGCGCGCCCTGACGCGCATATTCAAAGAAGACTATGTCAACTCGGCCAAAGATTTGACCGAAGCGCTGGCTGCAGCGAGGTTTCTTATGCAGCAGCATCGCGCAGGGAAGGACCAGTTGGTGCTGGCCAAGACGTACCAGGAGCAGTATGGCAGGGACTGGAAGCAGGAGGTCAAGATTGCCGACGAGGACCAGCCCCAGTCGCTCGAGACACAATTATTATTCCATCGCGCGGGTGTATACTTCACCATAGCATGCGGATATGTGCATGTCGCGCTGGACGGCCTACAGGACGCAGAAGATGCGAAGGCGAATCGCGATGCGCAAGTCGCAGCAGGCGAAGAGCCGCCCCCGGAGTCTCCTGACGAGCTCGAAGCGCACCGCCGCCGTGCTGAAGCCAGGAAGCAAGTGCGACAGAATGCCAAACGCGCTCTTCGCGACTACAACGCCTTTCTCTCGCACTTTGACTACACGCCCGGCCTTTCCGCCGAGCTAGCTGAAGAATTCCTGCGCAGATTGGGACATCCTGCGGCAAGTGGTCTACAAGAGAATGCCAAACCATCCCTCAACCGCCTCCTCGACTCCTCGTCATCTGCGTCATCCCCCATGTCCGAAGCCCTTGTGCGCCGGACCCCAACAGCTAACAACACTGACCGCTCCACATGGCCCAAGATGCCTCCTCCTGAAGTCTTCAAAGTCAGCAACCTCTTCGATGCCGTGCCTCCCTCATCCTTACCACCTTACCCCCCGCCGCCACCTACCTCGCCCGCCTCCGCAGCTGCATCTGCATTTGCAGATAGTCACGAGCAAATCACCTACCACCCGCTCCTGACCGATGCGCTGCACAGCTTACTGCTCTGCCACTGCCTACTTCAAACCCCACCCAAAGAACACCTCCGCCACGCCCACAACGCCGCGCGCCTCGCTCGCATCTGCGACGGCTATCCCATCTTCCTCGCCGCGCGCTCCCCAGCACGCGCAGACTGGATCGAAGTCCTCCGCCGCACGCACAACTTCCTCAATCTCGAAAGCAGCTGGGAAGTCCTCTGCCGCCCCGCCCCACTCCCCGGCCACGCCGACCCCACCGCCAAAGGCGCCAAAGCCGCGAAGCAGGAAACCCCCAAGGAGAAAAAAGCCCGCCAGAACCACGAAGCCATCCTCGAAGCCCTCGCCGACGAACGCGTCGTCGACGAAGACACCTTCCAGCGCGCGGTCCGCGCCCGCGAACGCCGGAATGAGGAGGACGAGAAGGCGGAGACCTCGACATCGATATCGTCCGCATCTTCCCCTACTACCACGGCGAATGGAAATAGTACAGAGACAGCGAGTCAGAAACCGAAACGCTGGGCCCAGGATGATGGGAGGGAATATCCCATTTCGACGGAGCGCGCGGAGGCGATCACAAGGTGGGTGAGGGAGGCGAAGGCGGTGGAGGTGGGTGGGGTGGGGAAGAAGAGGAGGAAGAAGGGGCGAAAAACTGGGGTTGGGAATGGGAATGGGAAGAGGGGTGGGAATGGGTTGGTGGCCGGGGTGGAGGAGTTGGGGATTGAGGAGTAGACATTGGTGGAAGGAAATGGGGATATGTGTAGACTTTATTATGATTCAAACATAATTGTCGATGACTTTTGGATAGCGTGCCATTTACTCTACACGGACATGCGGAATCGCACGAGATGATTGTGTCTGCACTATATACCTTCATACCTTCATACCTTCATACCTTCATCCCACATGACTATCAATCTCCTCCGCAACCCTCCATTCTCCACCTCACTCCCACTCCGAACACCCCGTAACCACACACTCCCCCGCCCCCCAATCCCACCCCTTCATCTCCTGCCTAACCTTCTCCCACGCACTCTCGCTCTCATCGGCACTACACTCCCACCCGCCCTCACTGCCCCAGCTATACCCCACATCCTCAGCCGTGAACTCATACGGATAAGCGTAGTCATAATCGCTAATAACAAAGGGATCTATCTCCGCCCCGACCTCCTCCTCCGGCCGATTAAGCATGCCGCGCAGCGGTTGTCGGGATGCAGCGAGGTAGTACGCTCTGTGCCAGCGTTTTTCTTTGGCTTTGGTTTCCGTCGAGACGTATTTGTGTTTGAGCAGGATGGTGGAGACGGTGGGTTGGGAGGAGTATTCGAATATCCATTTGAGGCCCGGGGCGATTGTTTTCCAGTGGATGCAGTCGTGGTCGATGCCGTAGACGCCGATGGTCGTGGTGGTGTCGGCCGTGTCGCGCCACTCGAAGGGGTTGATGGCGTTGTGCAGTACGAGGACTGAGAGGCGCGAACCCTTGACAACAAAGCCTGGAGACGTGTGGGTATGCCACTTGTGCTTTCCGGGCTCGAGGTTCGTGGTGAGCACGTCTTCGAGCCAGGACTGCGCGTAGAAGTAGCCAGTCTCGGGGTTGACTTCGTAGTGGTAGACGGAGTACTTGAAGTCGCCATAGTCGCGAGCAATGGACAGCTGCATAGCGTCCCAGTCGACGGGTCCCATCTTTGGTGAAGGAGGCTTCTGTGCGGGTGCCGTCGCCGGTGCGGCCTGGTGGTATGGCACTGGAGTGTTCAACATCAAATCGTTCGGAGTTGGCTGCGTTGGTGCACGCCCTGAGAACCATTCCATCTGCGTTCCTGCAATTTCTCTTAATAGGCGCGCATCGTGTGAAGGTCCGACAGTCGGTGCATGCGCTGAAGGATACGCGTTATAGGGATTGATAGCATCGTAGCTGTACTGAGATGCGCGCACATTGAAATGGGGGTGATGGAGCGCAAATTCGTGAGTTCCTGGTGGAAGGCGTGAATCCAGACCACGAGCGTCAGCTTGGCCACTTGCATGGCGAAGTGCTGGTGGTGGCGTGGCTGCTACTTCTGACTTTTGAAAAGGCTTCTTGCGCTTGGTTCCTTTCTTTGGCGGTGCAGGTCCTGGCGCCACCCCATCTTGAGACGCAAGTGACGCTCGGCGATGGAGAGCGTCTACCGATGTCCTACCTCCGTGACCATGAGATGGGCCAAAGGTCGTTGCATTGAAGAGTGGTCCGCTAGGCACACCCAACGAACGATGAACGTATGGCTGCTGTCCTAGAGAGCTTGCGGGCCATTGCTGTACGGCTGGTGGGGCAGCTGGATACTGTGGAAGCCCGTTTGTAGGAGATGGTACTCCATAAAAGGGCATACCGGGCGGCATCATCTGTTGTTGGGCCATGTAACTCTGTGCTTTGGCCACGGCATCTTCGCCTGCGTCCTGCTGCCAGTGAGATTGCAAAATATGAGCAGGGTAGGAGGACAGTTGTCCGGGTGTCTGGCGTGGTGCCGGTAGAAGATGCTGGGCTTGTGATACTGCTGCGCTGAACAGAGGAGACGGTTGAAGGAGTCCTCGCGGGTCGGACAGGTGCTGGGAATGATAGCCTGGAGAGCGACCGTCCTGTGGTTGTCTCGTGGGATCGGTATGCTCCCGCAGATTTCCCATCTGATCTCGGCCTAGCCGAGATAGCTGGTGCGTGAGAGATTGTTGCAACTCGTCATAACCTGCCTCGCGCATGGGCGGGGTAGGAGGATGATTGTGTCCAGCTTTACTTGGGACGGAAGCATCATGAAGATATTCCTGGTGTAGCGATGAAGCTTGTGGGTATTCGGGATGCCATTCTTGATGTTCATGGGGTGGCGTGAGGCCATGTGAGGTGGTGGCGTCTGGAGGAAGGTGCGCTTGCCCGCCATGTGTGGGAGTGGCGTAAGCGGTGTTGTTGTTTGTCTCATCCGAACTTGAGCGTTTGTAGCTGCGGGGGATGCCGGAGTTGTGTTGATAATCCATGAGTAGTGAAAGCAGTGACCCTCCTCTTACGCATGGTTGGTGGAGCTGAAGAGGTTGGAGTATTTATAGTTGAGAGAAAAGCAGGCGTGGGAAGGCGCGGGGAAGCAGCGAGCAGCAGTGACCTTGGCAACGTGTTCAAAACACGCGAGTGAATGGCGTGCTGCGTACTATTACTTTCACCGACTGATAGAGAGGCGCCTTGGACCAGTGAAAGGGTTGTTGCTAGCGATGTGGAGTGCTGAATGACGTAACGAGACGGATAGCTGCAGTGAAGGAGATTGGGCTGATATAACCCATGCAGAGCAAAGAAAGGAGCGAAGATGCGGAAAGCTGAGACATGCCTTTGAGAGGCACCCTTTCTGACTTTTGACAATGTTGAAAGAGAACTGGCGATGAAATAAGGAGTTGTGTCCGCAGAGACGACTTAGGGACAAGACTTACCTAAACAATGATGTTCAGCTGTTCAGCTGTACTGAGACACGGCGATGGCAGCCTAGTCGCCTGCTGCACCCAGCCGTTGTTAGTTTCAGGAAGCTGGGAGCGCAGCCGGCGGTAAGCTTGAGCCATACTGAAGCCATACTTTATCGAACAAGGCGATACATACTGCAGCATGTGAGGGATAAACAATGGTGTGTGTAGACTGAGGGCTTGGGAAAGCACTAAAATTCTTCATGTAGTTGCGCCTTTTATGATGCCGGCTCCTATACCATGTGCTCCAACGCCACAAAACAAGCCACAGGCCCTGGCCCAGGTAAAGCAAGAATATGAGGGGTGAGGTGGGGCGCTCCGCTCGCTACAAGAATCACCAGAGAGGCGCTCAGACAACGCGCTTGACCTGTACACGTGTTAGCCATTCGCATCGTAACGTTGATTTACTGCCTCGTGCACTCACCTCAAAGAACCTCTTCAACCACCAGACCTGGAAGAACCCTTGTCCGATCAACACAGCAAGCTGGAAAATACTCCACCACTTGATGCGTGCGTTTGTGCTCTCGGCCGTGTTCCTGTGCGTCCTCTCCCTGACCACGATGTAGCTCTGCTCATCCTTGACCTGCGACACGAGTTCCGACATTTGGCGGACTATTAATTGTCAGCGCTTTCAATTCTCATGGCTAGCCTCCAATGCTGTATTGTGTCTTAGAAACGTACCCTCCTTCTCCAATGGATCCTGCGGCGCCTCCGACTCTGGGACGTAGACGATACCGTGCACATTGAAGCTGACCTCCTTGGTGTTCGCGCCCCAATGCTCGTTGTTGAAGCAGTACGTGTACTTGCCGTCTTCGGTCGCAGTGAAGGAGTGGTCGCCAGACGATACGCCGCGCTCGTGAATCTGGTAGGCGCGAGATGGTGTCTCAATCTGTCGCAATCCAGCAATTAGCTACCACACAGCTTAAGATTTCCCGATAGTGTCATTGACGCACCCAAAAGTCGATCTCAAGGTTCCCGCTGCCGCCAAATTCCCGGTCGCCGACCTGGAAGGTCACCGTCATCTTGTCGTCCTTGTGGAGGGCTTCGTGGAAGCATTCGCGCTGGTGCGCCTTCATTTGGATGTTGTGGGCAGCCGCCGAGGTGATGAAGCTGCCCGCTGCAGCGAGCAGGGCGAGGGAGGGGAACAGCATGGCGGGCGGGTGTGGTGTGCTGTTCTGTCGTGGTGTTTGGGGATTGAATACAACGCGGAAATGGCCAGGTTGCCCGCAATGTCGCATGGGTCTGGATTTGGCCCGTTTGGCTCTAGCGCAGAACCCTTCGTCTGATGTCGTGCCTTGCTCACACCAACACAAAGACACCGCTTTTCGACAGAATTCACATCTGGCCGTGTCCATGAACTTGTGTTATCACAGGATCAACAAATATGAGGCTTTCGATAACCTTTTCCTCTCCTGCCTGTAGCTAAGACTGGGTTGTTTCTTCGCACCATGCTCCCTCCACTTCACATTTTCTCCTTTCGCATACCTTTGTCGTCTTCAGATTAAATGTGCAAGTTCCGCTTGTCATCTCGAGTAAAAATGTACAGAAGTCTGTCTTGTTTACCTTAAGCTTTTCCTTTCTACATCACCTCAGAGCTTTCTTCTCTCACTCGCTTCCACACGTCACTCGCAGTCTGTCCTCTGCAAATTTTCCTTCATCCATTTCCACCCGAAGGGAAAGGGTGAAAAAGAACAAAAAGGCAAAAAAAGAAGCAAAAAAGCACTCAACCCCGGAGAAGATATTGGGGGTTTTGCGACGTGTAAACCGGACTTATTCGGTTTTCCGTTATGAATCCTTGCGGATTCGAACAGACGCCCTTCGCCAACACCCTGGGGCCAGTCGGTAGGGAATACTCCGTCTTTAGCACTCTGTACCACTTTTGGGCGTATCCTTTTCGAACAGTTATTCCAGCGAGCCTGGCGCGAGGTTGTGCGTTGGTTTGGGGCGTTGTTGGAAGATTAGTCGATTAAGTCTTTATATGTTGGACTGTTCGGTATGAATCATGAGTGGGGCAAAAGTTTTGGAGGGCGGCGGCGGCAGCGAGGGTCTTTCACCTGGGAGTGCGACTCTGTGAGAGATTGCGTACCCCGCCTTGCGCTCAGCACGATGCCTTGAGGCGGGCAGTGAAGTGGTCCGCACGCAAAGTAGGACAGCGACATAATCACAGCTTCTCTCTCACCTCATATTTGCAGCGACGCCAGACCGCTCAACTCATCCTCATCCCTCACGCGAACTTGCAATTGCGCAGCATCGTCTAATTGTGCCCACCCTTCTGCATATCGCCATATCAGCGCCACTGCTACTAAATACGAGCGCCGCAGCATCTCCACCTCCATCGGTCGACAGCGATCTGTACGCCGTAACCATGGCCGCGCCAAACATCCCCCCGCGCCGCGTCTCCATGTCCTACCTGCTCGGCTTTAGCAAGACGCCGTTCAAGGACCCAAAGCCTCCGCGAGCTTATGAGGGCCCAAAACCTGGCGGCCTGGGTGACATGGTATGTTCTACCTCATCTCGACACCTCTGACGAACCCACTACTGACAGCGCATAGGTTAGCACGCCTGGCGGCATCGTCGAGTGGGCTGCCAGCGATGGTCGCAAGGGAAGGCTCAACGGCCCTGGTAAGACAAGGACCTTCAGCGAAGGCGAGACCAAGGCGTCGCCTGGAAAGGGTGCGCAGGGGAAGCAGACAGAGAAGAAAGAGGAGGCAAAGGCGGGCGACGACGCCAACGAGGACGACAACGAGCATGGCTTCACCAAGGAAGAAGACGAGAAGCTGCTGGATTGGAAGGGCGCCAATCCCAGCGGGCAGTGGAAGCTGTTCGCGGACGAAATTGGAAAGCAACCTCAGCAGTGCAAAGATCGTTATCAGCAGATCCGTCCCAAGGACGAGAACCAGAATGCAGCACAGCAGCAAGGCGGCAACGGCGGCGGCGGCGGAGGTGGAGGTGGTGGCCAACAGAATCAACAGACACCGAAGTTGAGCAAGAAGGAGAAGAAGGCGCTTAGGCAAGGAGGAGGAGGAGGGGGTGGTGGT
>QVXC01000503.1:0-23324 GCA_003501895.1 Phaeosphaeria sp. A1 3.1a | reverse complement strand
TCTCCCACGCCTCCCAAATCGCCCCACCCGCGCCCGGCCCCCACGTCCTCTTTCCGCACTTCTCGCACACCTGGCCTCGGGGCCTCCATCCGCGCTGTCGGAGGTCCGTGATCTCGTTGACGTGCTCGAAACCTTCTTTGTCGAGGAAGCGGTTTGCGAGGCTGAGGATCGTTTCTTCGAAGGTGTAGGCTGCGAAGATTTCGGAGAGGACGGAGCGGAGGTGCGAGAGGGAGGGGGAGTAGGTGTGTGTTGCGCGCGTGAGGAAGCAGCGGAGGATGCGGAGGAAGGAGGGGTTGCTTTGGGGCTGTTGGGAGGGCATGGAGCGGAGTGGTGGGCGGGTCGTGGGAGATGCGGTGGCTTGGTTTTGCTTGGTTGGTGGGATTGTAGTCGATGCGAGGAGAGCAGAGAATGTTTGTTGGACAGATGAGCGAAGGGTGGTGGTGATGCGGGCGGTGTCGATGTTGGTCGCCTCATTGGCGTCGGGAGAGCCAATTGCGGCATCTAGGTCGGCCACCGCTTCTGAGGTTTCTCTTATCAAGCGTACGACCGTGTCAATCAAGTCAAGCCAGAGCAGCTCGTCCAATGCCAGGTCGCCTTCACGAACTTCCCCGTACGCTGGCTTTCGCCGATCGGCAAGGCTATCCGGTATGCGCTCAGAGGACTTCGTCTGACCCTGGCACATCCATATGCCGACCTTGATGTACTTGCCGATATCTCCTAGCAGGTCATGAACAGCTTCTTCTGAGTTCGCTACGTCTGGGGTGTCCGCAGCGGCACTGATGAGACCTGTCAACGCGGTTTCCAGCGTTGCCAGATGTTTGATGAGTCTGTCCATGGCGTCCTTGGCCAGGCCGTCACGTGTCATCAAGATGACGGCGGCATCGATCACACCACTCTTCTCGAGCGCGGGCAACACAGGTTCCAGCTGCAGGTCACCCGACTTCAAGAGACTAACAAAATCTGCCACATGCGAGCTGTTGTACGTGCACATGAGTTGTACGTATCGCTCCACGAATCCAGCCGGAAGGTCTTCGTCCAGTGCATCTCCGGTTTGCGACTGCCGCAGCTCTACAAGTGCCTCCAGATAGTGGTACTGTGCGTCCGCATTGTCATTGAGAGAGTCCAGGACCGATTTGAGAAGATCCGGAGCATGCTGTTTCAATGTGGTCGCGGTTTGCGCCGGGTCGATCGTAGCCAGGTCAGTCGCTCTTCGGACAATGACATCTTTGACTTCATTGACCTGTTTCTTGATGAGGCCCTTGCTTGGTCGCAGCAAATCAGCGATGCAAACAAAAACAGCCTCATCGTCTTCCTCGTCATCGAGATACGTCTCCAGCAGTTTTGCCCATTGGTGCCCACTTCGATATACATTCTTCAGCACGCGATGAAATCCTGCCTTTTCAAACAGCGGTACCAAGTCTTGTGAACTTGGCGGCTGGTACATCGACAAGAGATACTCCACTGAAAGCTGGCAGTCCTCTTTGATGTCGTCATTGGGATAATTGCAGAGTCCCACAAGCACTTGTTGCAGCTTTGTTCCCGGCAGCATTATGTGTTGAGGATATTTCGGCAAATTTCTGGCGATGAACATGTAGAAGTAGATGATGTCTTCCGGGTCAAAGTATTCAGGGGTCATGATGCCAAACAAAATGTTGATGATGTACTGGCGGGTGGGTGTGAGGCTAGATCCACGTTGTGTTCCATTCGCTTGGGTACCATTTGCTTCATCTTGGTCACCATTCAAGAAACTATCTTCGAAAGCTTCGTTGAGCATACTCATGAAGCTCGAAGCATCGAAGTCCAGGACCAGGGAGAGATAAGGGAACGGAGGTTCTTCGCCCTTGTCAGTACGCGTCAACATGACCTGGCCTGAACCTGGCGGCCACCGTAGGTTCTTGCCTGAGAACAAGAATCGATACATGTCTTTCTTGGCATTGTAAGCTTGTTCATCGGCGAGAAAGGTCCCGCCTGGATAGACACGACCGGTGAAGGTGTATGCGAGGTAGGCAAAAATCTTCTTCGCGGCAGTCAGGTAAATGTTCTCAGTCTCATCGACATCGAAGTCGACCAGCTTGATAAGATCCAGGATGTTCGTGAGCGGGGTGACGAAGTCGCCGAGCGCGCGTGTCCAGACATAGATCAGAGCATCGTACAGGACGTACTGCTGGCAAAGTGTGGTGAGTTGATTTATGTCCATGGTGTCGGTGCTTAATCGACAGATCATCTCCTCCAGCCGACTGCCTCGATTGGCTGAAGCATAGAAGGTGATGAGGTCCTTCAGGACATTGGGAGGAACCGCAGTGATCGCGCCGTCCAGAATGTACGGCTCCAGAGTTTCGAAAAACGGAATTTCACCAGACCCATCCTCGAAAGCATCATATACATCCTCAAACATGAAGTCAATCTCCTTCATGCTTAGCAAAGCTGTAAAACAGACTTCAGCAAGCTCTTTCAACCGGGATTCTCGCGCATCTTTGTCCTCGTCCTCCCTCGCAAAGGTATACTTCATCGACGCAGTTATCATGTCTAGCAACTTTTCTTGTACGAGGGTATGTCGTGCATTGTCGTCTTCCGGAAGGCCCACAGTCAGCTTGTCTGCATCACCAACGTAGTATGATGTTGCAAGACCGATAGCAGCAATGAAGTCACCGTCTTCCATCAAAGCCATCAGCCGATCAGCCCAATTAGACAACGTGCCTATAGCGACATCGTTGAACCCTAGTAAGAATATCCGCCCCTTGTAAGCGCGAAAGCTCATGTAGAACGCATTGGCTACAACACCATGCATTGAGTCATCGTCCTCATCGTGTTGTTCGATAACTGGTCGCAGCTGTCGAGAGAATAAATCCGAGAAGTAGATGTGCTTCTGCAACAAATCGAATGAGTCTGTCATGCGCAAGGTATTGTCCTCGAGAATGACCAGTCTCTGGCTGATGGTGAGTACTCCCAACACCGACCTGCTCAGCCACTGCACAGCGACGACTGCTTCCTCTGCTTTCCACCTACTCCGGGGTCTGAATCTCAGCTCTGTTGGTTTCTCCCTTTCTGTACTTGGCGCTGCGACTGCATCGACATCGAGAATGGTCAAAATGTTAGACCAACAATACACAAGCTTTGTTTTGGAAACAGCCTTGGTAGGGTCTTTGGAAGGGTTTTTCAGCTTGACAGCTGGAAACCACGCCAAGCATCCGCTCAGTGCACTATGAGGTGCAACGTCTTTCGGGCGTGGCGCCTTGTGTTGGGTTTGTGCGAGGGGTGTTGTGGACACAATGACGAGTAAATACGGAGTGAGTAGTGCGGTGAGACCCATGTCATCCGTTGGCTGCTCAACGTTACCCAGAGGCAGTGGAGCGAAGGCCAGCACTGAACTAGGCTTTCGCGGTTTTTCGACCGACTTGGTAGATAGGGGATATCGCCCAAGTATCCTGGTGATCTTCACAGATCTTGCGATGGCCCCCAAACCGCGTGTTGCAAGATGTGAAAAGGCCATACCGGCATCATCTGCAGAAACGAGAGCGGTATGTCTAGTGCCCAAAAACCCCAGATGAAGTACGGCAGCTCCTGATATGTGACCATCAGATTTACGATCGTCTAGGACTGAACGATCAAGCGGCGGTACGTGAAGAAATGGTTTGGCTGGTTTCACGAGCTCCCATGTAAATATGTGTCCGGTCGCGTGGCCACCAGCGACGGTCGAGTGGTCGGCTGAGATGGCCAGAGATGTCACAGAGCCACACTCTACAGCTAGACTTCTCGTCAGAAATGAGATTGGACATGGCTAGAGCTACCGTACCTTTGGTGCCAGGGCCAATGATGGATTTCAAGACTTGCTGGTAGTCGAATACCAGGATGAAGCCCTTTGAAGTCCCAATGACAAGCGATGCCGCGACATTAAGGCATGTAGGGCGGCCAAAGTTGCGTTTCCCAACCTCGGAGAAGACCTGCCCGGTTATCTTCTTCAACTTGGTCCATCGCACAACCTCCCATGGCGCTTGTGGTGTTTCTGCTTCGTCGGGTTGCGTTTGAAACAGCAAATTACTCGATAGCGAAGACTGTCTGGAGTGCGCTGACAGAAATGCTGGAGACGATGCGCGGGGTGAAGCTAGTGGAGAAGGAGATAGGCGCGATGAGAAGCGGCGTTCGAAGGGTTGTAATGAGGTCGGTCGGTGAGGTCGAAGCGAGCTATGTGAGACAGGGACACTGCTACCAGGAGAAGATAATCGCGATCCCTAAACAATATTAGGCATGGTAAGTCTCTGGTCGTTGCGTAGCCTACCTGTATTGATGGAGTGTCGTCCGGGGTGGAGGTGGACTCCGGACTACCTGGCCTTTCTATCCTTGGACGGAAAGATAGCTCAGAAGTTGTCTCGGCCTCCTCTTGCTCCTCAACCCGGCTCCTCACTCGGGCAAATGTCAGGCCATTAGTCCCATTGTCCAGCGACTCGAGCTCCTCTTCTGCATCGTCTTGGTCCACTTCATCGATTGCACGTTCCTCCGGTGCCGGAGTCTGTTCTACCGATAATGCTCCATGATCATAAGTGTCCTCTTCTTGGTCGTTTCTGGGAGCACTGGAATGGCTCTCCCCAGAATCTGAGCTCATGAGGCTCGTTCTCCGCAAAGCATCGCTTCACGTAAACATTGGCGGATGTTCCAGTATACTGCGTTTCTGGTGAGGCTCCTCAGCCGCTATTCGAAGGTCGCGTAATCAATTGACCAATCTCCGTTATCGTCGAATGTGGTGGTTTGCGACCGGCTCGATGATGCCTGGAGATACAGACGCGATGTATGGGGTTTTCAGGGTGGCTAGCTTGCTACAACGAGGGCGCACAGGGTAGTGAAGCTCGAGATCACGGGATCTAAGTCGAACGGTAGAGGAGGGTCGTGTGGTGAGTGCTGGCGGGGATGAGGTGGTATCAAGCTTCAAGGCGCAGTTGGTAGACCGCGGGCGCGCCGGCCGTTTGGTGAGGTCCAAGCTCCCAGTTCGGAAAGAACGTCACTCCGTCACTTCCATCTTTCCTCTATACGACCACAACTCCAAGTCTCCGCCAATATAGCCAAAATGCCTTCAATAGGACCGACATTACCGCCACACCTCGCCAAGAGAAGCCGCGACGACGAAGACGACCGCGCATCAAGCCCAGATTCAAGCGACAAGCGGCGCCGCGTTGCAGGCCCAGCACCTCCGTCCTCCGCAACCTCACCCCGGCGCGTTGCCGGACCCTCCCTACCACCGTATCATGGGTCGCGATCGAGTAGCGAAGACAGCGATGCTGGTCCCGCTCCACCGCAAGCATCAAGACCGGCACGTGTCATGGGTCCTGCTGCACCACCTGCGCCTCTAGATGAACGGCCACCATATGCGCCTGACGACAACTCAGACAGCAGCGATGATGACTTTGGACCTGCACCGCCTCCTGCTGGTGGTAGTGCTAGCCATGAAGGGACCGCATCTACCCGGTCCGCCTTCGACACTGAACCTCAATTCGCCGAGCAACCAAAGAAAGCGCAACGCGACGACTGGATGACCATGCCGCCGACTCAAGATGATCTTGCTGCGCGCATGGACCCTACGAAGATGCGCGCCCGAAAGTTCAATTCCGGGAAGAGCGCTGGTGCCGGGGCCGGAGGCATGAGCAGTGCTTGGACGGAGACGCCCGAGCAGAAACTCAAGCGCTTGCAGGACGAAGCCATGGGTATATCTTCGTCCTCCAACGGACCCGCCGCCCCAGCACAAGACTCCAAGCGAAGTAAGGAGGAAGAGCGACGAGCACGCAAAATGCGTGAGAAGATTGATGCCTCGAGAGGGAAGAGCTTGGTCGAGCAACATGCAGACAAAGGCGAGGGCAAGGAGAAGGAAGATGATCCAAGCAAGAGGGCGTTTGATTACGAGAAGGACATGGCGGTTATTGGCACAGCGAACAACAAGCAGCGGCGAGAGATACTGACCAAATCCAAAGGTTTTGGAGATCGATTCGCGAGCGGGAGCTTTCTGTAGAAAATACAGATTGGTCACCTCTGGAATCGTCTTTGTCAATATTGGATCATTACATATGCTCCACCACGTATGATTACACATTGGTAGGCCGTGCATGATCACACTCTAATTCCTCTGCATCCGCCACATCCACCCTCATCCACCCCATACCACCTCCAATCAACCACCTCAAGCTCATGCTCAAACACAACCTCCACCCCAACATACGCCAACACCTCTCTCCCTCTCACACATCTCGAGCCACGGCACAAAGCTCCCCCGCCGCCCATCAGGCACCAGACCCCCCTCCACCAACATCCCAGTCCACGTCCTCTCAACAACCAACTTGAAATACACCCTCTGCAAATCAGGAAAGATATTTTTCCCCAGCGGAAAATGTATCCCAGACGCCCAGATGCGCAGCTCGTCCGCGCATAATTTATCGATGGACAGGGGCAGAATGCGGTGGATGTACTCATAATCCAGCGCACGGATGTTAGGCCTGTGAAGCGCTGGACTGACGAGGGGGAATGCTATGTTTTGAGGAAGTGGAGTGTGGGGCAAGCCGGAGGTTTCGTGGAAGAGGTGGCGGCACGGGGAAGGAGTGCGTGCTTGTTTAGATTTGTAGTTGTCTTTGTCGAGTAAGGTTCAAGTAGCTTGGCTGATCTCGGGCTCGTGGATGTATGAGTAGGTTTTATTGCGGAGTTCGGGTTGAGGGCGTGTGGAGGGGAAAGTGGGGTTGGAGCTAGTTTGGGGCGCTGAGAGGGTTAAGTATAGTTGAACGATTGAATTGCTGATGTAGGAAGTTGGATCTGCCCTGTTGTGAGGGCCCGGAGACTTACACTTCGCCGATGTGTGCCCAGTGTGCGTCTGCAGAGCTAATTTCGCGCACGTTGAGCGCGAAGCGGATGCGGGGGACGAGGGCGTCGTGGAAGCATTTCGGCTAAGACTTCTGTTGAGTATGGTGATAGGAGAGAGAGTTTTAAATGAGTCGATGTGAGCAAGAGGGAATATATGTGCAATAGGGTCGCGAATGTAAATGACATAACTAGCAATGGGAATGATGGAGTCATATATTCACGTCTTCGGGTATTCGAGTAAAAGCTATGCTGACACTTGACGAATTGAGTCATCGTCTACTCGGGGCCGTGCTAGTTATCAGAAGCAAACTGAAACGCATCGATAAGGCGTTGATGAAATATGGCAATACTCCGAACAGAAGTCCGGTCATTGAAGACAGGGAAATTGGAGAAGTATGCGTCCGGTATTTCGATATTGAGGAGTTGACATGAGTTTAGTCTGGGTATGGTGAGCGTGGTGCGTGTTAACACAGAGCCAGGAGGCCTAATCTCTCCAAGGCAAGATTAGATGATCAATATTTTCTGTTGGAACAAGCTAATACAGCATTGGGCGTGGACGAATTGAGTATTCTGGGGTTAAGGCTACAGAATGTTTGTAGGAAACATACACCACGAGAGTTCATTCCAAATCCATATCGGCTACGATCGTCTTGCCAACATATCGTGTCACTAGATAGCCCGAATATATGACATATGGATCAAAGCAAGCTGTGGTTCATTCGCTAATCAGTTTCTGTCTCTGAATCTCTCGCATGAGCGTTCCTTATCAATGCAAGGCAGCTATGGCTCTCGAATCTATTGCGAGTACCCTTAGCTAGCACCAGTTTTGAAAATCTGCAGCAACATTCCCACTCGCGTGGAGGGCCATCTGCTGCCGAAAGCTGTCCGGTAACACTGGCTGCGCGCTCAGACGGCCTCCAATTCCACCTCGAACCTCCCACGTCCTTCAACCTCTTCATACTCGAACTTCACCTCGACGAACTTCCTCACATCTTTCATCCTCATCACCATTTCTTCCTCCCGCACAGCCTTTACTACTGCCACGCCTGCAGGCTCAGTCGAGGGGAGAGCCCCGCGGTCAGTCATCTCCTTGATTGCCCCATGCTCGAGTCGCAGCTTGAAGCAAAGCCGCTGAAGATCAGGGAAGTTCTTCTTGCACAATAGCTCTCGCGGCCACCATGGGACTTTGACCTCAAGCTTCTTGAGATTCGAAATGTAGAATACTGAGACGCAACTGATGGTAAGTCGCACATGTTCAAGGCCCCTGAAGCAATAGTGCTCGAAATAGCGTTCCCAAAAATGTGAAGTGATGTCGATGTTGAGGAGAACGCTCTCGGTCTCGAGGAACAGTTGGCGACAAACGCCCAGCAAGTATCGTGGTGGTATACTGTCTGGATTCCTTAGAGGATCGCCCGGGGTGTTTTCATCAAGTTCGGCCACGTATTCGTAGATCTTGTTGCGGGTTTCGGCGGGAAGGCGGAAGAGGGGAGACTGAGGCTGCTGCCAATCGGGTATGCTCCTACACTATTAGCTGATTGATCTCCGAAAGTTCTCTGAGATTGGCCTCCACTGACACCTTGACAACATGTGCCCAATACGCATCTGCAGGACTGTACCCCGGGCCGTAGAGGGCGTAGCGGATACGGGACACCAGGTCGTTGTGGGTCCATTATAGTCGCGCCTTTTGCTTTGCTGGCATGGTGGGGCGGGGGTTGACATTGTCGTCAGTTGTTGTGGTTGAGATAATGAGTGGGGTGGGGTGTATGAAGTAGGCATGTAGGAGATCTTGAATATAATGGAGAGCTCCGTTCAAGGGCCAGTGACACAATGGAGTCAGATCTCACGAAATAATCACTCTGATTTCTCTGCCGCTCATGGATTGATGGAGGAAAACCCCAATTTCATGATCCCTAATATAGAGCTCAACGGCTAAGTTCACATACTATCGACCCCACAAATCCACGCAGAGACTCTACTTATGGTTTTCGCCCTGAATACCTTTCACACTCGAGTAAAAGTACTCTCCAACGGATTGGGAGGCGGTCTTCTCTCTTCGCCTCTATTTCTTCGAAGTACGACTGAGCTACACAATTTACAGTCGCTCAGTCTTGATATCCCTGTAATGCATAACGGAGCTCCGAGAGACTGTTTCACACTGCTCGACAGGATGCCTCATCTGCGAACTCTGCAGATAAACATGCCCTTCCTCGACTGGCTGCTCGAATTCGGTCCGGAGACCATCGAGGTGACGTTCGGGATCAGACATACCAGGGTCTGGGAATTGATCATCGGGACTTCTTTGCACTTCGAAGTCATGGAAATGTTGGCTCATTGGAAGTCAGACAAGCCGTTCTCGGTGCGGAGAATGGACAACATGCAGCTGCCCTTCCGGTAGATTCTGGAATGTCTGAGCGACGCAAGGGCAAGGACTGTGCGCTTATGGGGTTTTAATGACCTGGAAAATAACGCGAGGAACCATTGCCGGACACAATGCGGGAATTGCTGTCAATTGTCTAGACAAAGGTCTAAGATGAGGGTTGGAAGAAATGGCTGAGAACTGACGAACAGGCTTCCAAGCCTTTGATTTCGTTCCTATTACATATAATGCGGAACTCCTGATTCATACATGTCACATTTATATGTTGCACGCAACGTCATCATTGTCTTAAATGATTGGCCATGACGTAGGTGAACTACGCTGAAACTCCCAGTTTTGGTATTGATTCCCTTTGCTGCCTCTCATAGATCGTGATGTGAGCTCTTGGATGGAGACCGTGATTACTAGGTGAAGGTAAAGTGAAGGCATGTGCGTGCTCCGTAAACAAGCTAGTGCGCCAGGCTGGCTGCTTAGGTACTCCATGGCCTACACCCTCTCCTCATCCTGGAGCCTCATTTTCAACGAGGAAAACCAAGAACAGAATTCGGAGGATATGAAAAAATCGATCACCCCAATGGTCGTCACTGAGACATCTCACGACCTCATGTAAGTGGCCATCGACACCCTCAACCAGTGGAGATCACTGATGCTACAATAGTACTGCGAGAAACCAGCAAGCATCACCACTTCTTCAAATGTCAGCGGAAATCAGAAATTCAATCTAAAACTACGCCCTCGGAGGATATGTGTTCGATGTTTCCAAGCCCTGCCCTCCCCTCAACTTTCAAGGCGGATTGTCAAAGCATTCTCTTGCGCTTACCCGAACATGCCGCCAGATCTACGCCGAAACGTCACTGGTTGCTTTCGCTACCAACACGTTCTACATCGACACATGGTATGCGGGCGGTGTTGAAGCACTCGCTTTCCTAGCAGAGAGGAACACGGCAGAACTTGAAAGCATACAGTCTTGTTTCCTTTGCGTCGGCTCTTTGAAGGTTGCCCGCAGAATCCTCGAGATGATGCCAAATACTCACAAGCTTCAGATGACCGTGTCTCATTTCTGCACGACATCGAGGTCCTCTACATGCAACATTCCAGAATATGCTATCTCGAAAAGCCTATTGAGCGGGTGAAAACTGCACTGCGATCTTGGAAGCGGGGAGCAAATTTTACGATGCAGAAGGTTGAGGGGTCGCAGGGAGAATTGGCATGGAGGAGTGAGCCGCCTCGGTAATGGGCTACATAAGCTGTTGGGATAACAAGACCGCGATCATGCGAATTGGTGCGGACGTGATTTGAGATGACAAGCATTGCTACAGGCACGACATATCAGTGCAGACGATCTTGGAATACACAAATGCCAATTAGTCTGCATAGGCTATTGGATGCATGCGGAAGGAATATAGTTGCAATATATTCATTCTGAGAGTACACAGTAGATATATCCATCATCGTCGATGATACGAAAGACTTATCGGTTATGTACGGGCGAAATTCACAACTTTCATACACGTAACAGAGATGCTCTCATATTCACTGCAATATGGACATGACGTGCCCAAGCTAGACTAAGCGCTTTCACTTTGGCCAATATCACGTTGCCCTTGCACGTGCCACTTCACGCCTCCGTTTGCTATACTAGCAAACCATTCACATACCCATCGTTCGCGTTCAGTCGCCCACACCACTCACAACACATACGCGTTCAACCGCCCAAAATGCCCGCCATCCCCATCCTCCCACCTGACAACCTCCTCACCTTACCTGGCGCCAAAACTCCGCCCGAGGTCTGGACCGATCCCCACGACTGGCCGCTCTATTGGGTTCTGCTCACCGTCGGAGTCGTCATCCTCTTCGAGATTGTCCTCGTCCTCATCTGGCTCCGCGTCCACAACCTCCGCAACAAAGCGCGCTGGCGCCGCCTTCACAACCGCGGCATCGTCATCGTCTCGGGCGCCGCGCTTGTGTACGTCGACGAACTGCCTCGCCGCCACGGCGTATCGAAGTGCGACATCCAAGAGAAGAGGGAGAGGGTTCTGCCTTCGTTTGAAGAATAGGTGCAATGGTAATGGATTATGGCACACCGGTCGATGACGGAACGGGGGATGACATAGCGCTCGATCATGCGTTTGTGAGAAAGACGATTTTCGTGATCTCGTTATCGTGTGTGATAACGGCACTGCTATGAAGTGCGTGGTTCGGCTTCAAGAAGTGGAGAAGGAATCGGGATCAGGACGCGCAGATTGAAATGGGTCGATGGAGTGGAGGTTGAGAAGGACTAGGTACTGGGAAAGTGCGTGAAGTACCGAACAGTCGGCCGCATCTCCGACCTAATACTAAATGAAGGGAACCTTAATTCAGCAATGGTGTAACAGTCTCATATGATGCTCATTTGATATGATCGATAGATATCACAAGGCAACACGACGTGCAATCGATTGTGATCCACCTGCATCGACGCATCTCATTGTCTCTCTGCTGTGCTGCACTACCAGTCAACTCAATCTCACGAAGCAATACTCTTGCAGATCGACTGGTATCATATTTTACACATCTATGCCACCAATGAAGCAAGTGAAGGGTCGCGCTGATTAGAGTGCAGACTTGCCTCGTTAGCCCCACCTGTTCGGTCTAGCTTAGATGGTGGGGTAAACGAGACGCCATGCTCTCCCGATGTTACTCGTCGCTACATCCAACAACATGACTGAAGCTTTCCGAACTTTCTTGCAATTCTCAGGATTGACAAAGGAGATCCAGACACGCCCTGATTTTCAGTCTGAAACTTTTGGACTTCCCGATGATGAACAACGTGATGCTCATCGGTCCGAGACCACATCAAACGTGTGCACCTCGTATCTCAGATACTTTACCCAAGATAGCTAATATCACTAGGTAGCGACAAATTTCAATTTCATGGGCCTCCCGAAGGAGATCCGCCTCATAGTGTACGAATATGCAGCTATTCCTATATGTGTTAAACGAGGGACGATGCAGATGAGCCACTACCCATCTCACTGGATTAGGGCGTACATCACTTGGTATTCCGAACGTGTTAAACTTGATCTGCTTTATGCGTCTCGGTACGTGGCATTCGAAGCCAGTGATATCTTCAAACGAAGCCTGCGCAACTCAAAAAGCTGCTACCGGGAGGTGGTAGTGGAGAACCCTCCTCTCGAATTGACGGTGGAGTCTCTGGGGAATCTCATTGACTGTATGCACAACAACTTAAACATTTTCTACCAGGAGCATGAACCGCAATCATCTGATATTGATCGCTTGCTGCACCTACTGGGAAAGGATGAGATGAACGAGGACAATCGCTAATCTTTTGCCTCGGGTCATGATGCCGTGACTCCTATCACAGTGGCGACTATCACGAGGGGCAATGTGGGTCCCGTGCGGGGAAACTACAAACAAGTCGGCCTATCGGCCGGCGCGCAAGCTAACTTAGGCCGACCATTACTTCCCCGCTTCCAACTTCATCTTCGTGTCTCCTCATTCAACTACTCAACGATATCCACAACTGCAACTCTTCAAATGAACATCGGACATACCAACATCATGACCAAGGGCTCATCTTCGTCCGGCTCCGGCGCTAGCTCCGGCTCCGGTAACACGAGCAGCGGTTACACGGTCACCAGCTCTGGTACCAACTCCCAGGTCTGTCTGAGTCTTTGCCTGACTTCGCCATACACATACTGATTAATCATAGGGCAACCATTACTGCTCGCGTGACTACGGCTCCGATGCATCCAACTCAAACTCGTACCATTACTCCAACACCGATGGGTCCTACTACTATTCCAACTCCAACGTACGTTCTTTAAGCTCAGCAGCATAATTAAATATTGAAAGTGATGACAGGGCTCTACTTACTACAACGACGGCAATGGTGGCTCGAAATACACGTCCGGCAAATAAGGCCGCGCAGACACGAAGGGAAAGCACCACGTGCATGTAGTGGCTTGTTGGGGGGTCGCATCAGGTTCGAAATCGGATAGACCAATCCTGACGATCACAACCAATACAATTATAAAGTCATTAGTTGGGTGGGTGCATAGGCTTGTCGTTTGATGAAAGTTCAATCAGCTCGAGCTGGCACTCTCCCATGTTTTCACCTGACTTCTCGTCACCTTTCGGGGTCCAGCTGCCATCGCCTCTATCGTTCAATTTCCCACCACCTGCGACATCGGATTCGATTCACACGTGCCCAACATGGCCCGCCAAAAATCATCCCGCCATTCCCGCAAGAAACTCAACAAGGCCAAAGCGGCAATCCAGCCATTCGCCATCACCAGGTGGGCATGATAGCTACTCACACAACCTAGGCAGCCACTAACAGCGCCACTAGCTACGACTTACAGAGCTCTCCTCTGCTATCTCTGCCTGCTGAGCTCCGCAACAAGATCTACACGCACTTCTTATCCTCGACGACCTATACCTTCACACATTTTTGGATAAGTGAAGAGATATCTTAGGGCGCGAAGCGCGCACGCCGCGGGCCTGATCTCCACCGCATCGACCTCCTTCTCACTTGCCGCCAGATGTATGCAGAAGTGATCGGTTTTCCTCTCTCCCTCGCCACCTTCCAGTTCTCAACGTATTATGCTTTGACCCAGGCCAAGTGCATCCCAATGAATATGTGCGCGCAGATCGAAAAGGCGGCGGTCACGAGACAGAAGGACAGCTATACTTACGACGAGTTCCTAGAACAAACGAAGATCAAGAAATTGGAGCTGAGGGACATATTGCCCGCTGTCAAGGTCGTTGAGCTCGATATTTATTTATTGGATATGTTCGAGTTCATGCACAAGTCTTCTTACACAAGGCATGCACGGAGCTTGAAGGATAATTTCAGATCCTGGGTTCGTAGGTCAGGGGATGTGGAGATGAGGGTGAACCAAGTGCTGCACTACGGACGGAGGGAGATAGATGAGATGGCTGGTATGGAAGGTTGGGAGCGTGACGAGCATGCATCAGGCTAAAGCCGTCAAGTAAGGGAGGCTATCGTGCGCTATTCGATATGAGAACCACTGCATTGCAGCAATGCGAATGCGACATACCAGATGCAAAAATAACCATTCACACATTTGCTTGATCATCATGAAGAACTACAAGGGTGTGTGATTGTCGCCATTTGAAGCTATCATATCATCGCCGAATATGCCCAAACCTCGCTACAAGGACCAGGTGCCTTGTCCAAACCTAGTGGCGAGGATCTTGACATTGTGATTACTACCTCCGAGCCACTCAATCAAATCATTCTTTCTCTTGTACCATTTCTTCACAACGATGTATGAGTGATCGCAAATTTTGATCGTGACCTCACGTACGTCAGGTAATAACCCTGCCAGACTGAGTGCTTTGCGATTATTCCGGCCACAGAATTTACGCAGCTCCTTTAGAGTCCAGATATCCATGTTTTCACATACTGCGATCTCGATGGCCCTGATAGAACGTCTCTGTGCGAACGTGAGTTCCTCCAACCGGCAGAATGACTTGACGAAAAGATGGACGCCGAAACTGAACGTGTTGAGGGCGAAAGGGAGGAGGAAGGCCTCTTGGTAGATCTGGAAAGAGACAGAAAGTATGGAGAGATCGATCGGTTGAGCTGCAACAGAATGGTTGTGCCATTTCCACATGTCGAGTGGCTCCGTGGCGGTTAGGACCAATTCATAGATGCGATTACGAATCTCTGCAGGGAGCAGTAGCAAATTTGAATGTTCTGCGTTGCGATTTACGCTTGATCGAAGTTAGCACATTCTGCTGGAAAGAGGTACTTGAGTACATACATTGCAGCCAAATGCTTAGGAAGCCGAGTGAACGGCTGAAACCCTGGGTTGGAAAGCTTGCGACTGTTAGCTTGCGATACGTTTTTGCTTTTCATTCTGCGGAATTTGTTCCCAAGGTGATTAATGAGGGATAAGAGCGTCCAGAGACGGAACTCGAATCTGTGATTGAAGAGACGTTCGTCTTGAAGTACATCTAGTCGAGCTCGGTTTGCTTTCCGTGTGTGCTTGTGACAGCCTTAGACTGAGGGCCTGATGCTAACAAATATGATTTCTATCGGTTATGGTCACACTTGTCAATATGGAGTCCCCAGTGATGGAGGTGCCTTAAGATTATAGCATTGTTTTAAGTGTACCTTGGCAATCATGTAGACGTCGTACGTAACGTTATACGGTCTAGTCAGAAGTCGTAGACCGATGAGTATAGCGTTCTTGTTTGAACTGAACAGAGCATTGTCTCTCTCAGAGAGATTGCTTAATTCTGATATTGTGTTAAGAATTACAGAACCAAAATGAACTCTCCTGATCATTATCAGAATTACTACATAGAGACACAGCTCTCCGAAACGTTATTGCCTTACCTATTCCAATCCGGTCACTGATAGATAACCCGGTGACTGGTTCTGTCCTTCCACCCTCCATCCTCCGGAGAGCTTCCCATGAAACCTGGTGTCCTTGTGCGGTCATACTTGCAATGCAAGCCACATGAATTGCTAAGATTGACCAACACATGATGTTACAATCTTATGATTGAACTAGTTACACCTCTTTCCTACTTCCTTGATCAGACTTCCCAGGCATCCCGGTCGATCAAAATCCACCAGAATGCTCTCGGTAGCGCTCATGCCCAAGGTATCAAACCTCTCCTCTTTTTCTCTAGCAGCGCTGGAGAATATGAGTGCCACTCAGGCAACCCTGGTCTCTCCCAAAAATCGCAAGTCGCGCCAGCATGTTCCCAATAGTATATTCTCACTAGTCCATTTGGAAATCGTTTAGGTGGTAAGTGGTCAGGTGGCTTAACCTGCAGCTCAATAGCAACGTCAGGCCGCTGAACCAGGCCCAGGATATGCCTTGCGTATCGCTCTAGCTCCGCAGATCCCAGTCCGTATGTGCGTTGTCCCTTGAGACCACAATCAACTCCCAAGTACTCCCGTACGAGGAATGCGACCTTCTCGAGGCTAGAGAAATGACTAGAAGATTTGAAGCCATCATAGGTCGATGAATGTGCGCATTTCAAGCAGCAATGAAAGGGGTCGTAATGAGTTTCAATCTGCAGTGTCTGAACTCCCGCCTTCTGAGCGGCGCTTAACTCCTTAATACAGTTTTCTCTGTGCGTAAAGGAAGTGTCCTTGTCGATTGGAAGCGCAGTGGCCTCAAAGTGGATTTGGCGGCATGTCTGCAGTAGTGAAAAACAGTCGGCTTTCGAGTTGTTAGTCGTACTGTACTCGGATTTGGTTCCTCCCAGAGCGTATAGGTAGATCACGTTCCGGATCTCTGCTGGTACTGGAGGAGTGGAGACTTTTGAGAATTGCGAACCGTACTGTGCGATATCAGTGGCAGCATAACACTCGGAGATTGATGCACTTACATGGAGTTGCGTTCTATGGAACGATGCACGAGTGAAGATTGTAGCTCCATGATTCTGTCCTCGTCGGAAGGTCGTTCAGATATCCTGATAAGGGTCAGTCATTTTGGCATGTTTTTTGACAACAAAAGACTCGTGCTCATATATGCCCCCAGACGAACGTGGTGCAGCGCGCTTGGTGCGTTTGCGTCTTGGTTTGCGTCTTGCCATGTTATTTGCAGTTCGCACGTTGTTGTCGAATTCGAAGTGCTTGTGTGGGGAGCGAAGAGTAGATATACCCTGGGAGTCAATGCGTACTGCGAGGTAGCATCGACATCAAACGCTCAGACCACGAGTCAACAGTCGCTCATGGAGTTGAACACAAGCCGTGACTCAAAGCGCGAGACCTCGATGTATTGGCATCAACGAGGTCGCCATGTCACATGCTCAGCCATTCACACTATTGACCAACAAACGAGACTCGTAGGTAGCACGAAGACCCAATTTGTTGACATATCGCTACTGACTAGGATCACAGTCCGACCAAGCAAATAGAATTATGACTCGTCCCACTCTTTTCGTTGCTAGTTGCGACTCACTATGGATCGAGTACTGCTCTGTGTAAAAGGAAAAGAAACCGTCTGGCTTCTTTGTCTGAGTCCGCTTGAATTCTTCAACCCTGTCCACTATGGACTTCACGCTTCAAAGAAGGATTTGTACCGATCCTTGTCCCCCACGTCCAATCCAACTTGCAAACGCAAACACTTATGCAGTGGCGAATCAAAAGCACCGCAGATAGTCTCCCACAGTTCTGAGGGCCTGTCACCGTTGCTCTCAGTAGCTTTTAGTGTTCGTGTTTTGCCCCCCAAAAGAATTTCTCCACCGATCTTAGACGTCGAGTCTCGAGCTGAACAGAGACACCAGGCCGGTCCGCCAATTGAAGTTCGCTTCGGACAATCTTTTCAAGCTCCTGGGAGTCCTCACTATACTTGCTTCTACCCTTTGGCCCCGTTCTGCGATCCTCAACGTGCACGGTGACGTGGTGTAGGTTTGGGAACTCTCCGGGAAGCCGAGCAATAGGATAGTGCACATAGCGCGGGTACTTGAACGGATCGTACGAAAACGTCAGATAGAGCTTCTTGACGCCCGCTTTTTCTGACAAAGTGATCTTGTCGACGCATCCAGAGTCGTGCGCGTAGGCAATGTTCTTGTTGTAGGGAAGGGCAGTAGCCTCTGCGTAGATTTGACGGCATATGCCCACCCATGCCCACGGGCCCTTCCAGCCATGAAGTCGTCCCAGCTCATCCATAGGTCCCGGTTGGATAGGGGCATACTTTCCGTCGTATCGAGTCTTTCGGTGAAGACAGTCAGAACTTGCCACATGCTTGGTGACCATGTAGACAGAATCGAGGCCTTCAAGAGTGTAGAGATATATCATGTTGCGAAGCTCAGCAGGTAGCCTTAGAAGAGGAGACATTTCAGCATTGCGGGCGGACCTGTCACAACTCAGTCATGCTGCTATATCTTTCGGTGTAAACTCAGTCTTGCTTATATGGCGTCAAGCGTCTCAGCAAGAACCTTGGCATCACGCTCAAGTTGCGGCTGTTGCAAAGCCTCGATGGAACTAAAGCATGTCAGTATATGAGACTCGACTCCGTATAAGAAAACGCATACATCCCAGCTGCCGAGTGCTTGGCCCTGTTCCTGACCGCTCGGGCGCGCCTCCTGGACCGCCTATTGGACATGCTGACTTGTCCAATTGGTACCGAAACACAGTAGAGTAGAGTTAGAATGCTTGAAGAGTTTCGGTAGTAGATATACAGTGAGAGTCAACGCCCATGATCAATAGCACGGAAAGCGAACGCTCGGACCCCAGACCGAACCAGCCAGAAAGTAGTGATTCTAGATTCTAGGGGTGGAATAACATTTCACGTAACCTGTTTTCTGTTTTCTGAGCCACAATTACCTGAAGACCTGGAAGTGGACGATGTTATCAGCCCAAGTAAGTGGCACATACTAGCTGTATCTTCCTCGGTTCAAATTTCAGTCAACTTGACTGTCGTGAGCTCAGATTACTTCCGCATCACAATCGCAACCCCAACCTGGGCTCCCACATTCTCCTCCTCCTCCTCCCTATAATCCCACCCCTCAAATTTTCTCACCCACCGAAGCCACCCCACAGTCGTGACAGGCGCCAACTTCCTACCTTTATCCCGCCAATCCAGCCGAAATCCCCTGGTTGGCGGTCGCAACGAATCTCGAGGCGCGATGACGTCCCTGATGAGCATGCGCTGCCACGTTTCGCGATTAGCCAGACTCCCAAAGCGATCTATCCCGTCGATCTTGATAGTCAAGACATTGAACTTATAGGCAAAGACTGTAAGTAATACATCGCTGGTGAGTTGGGCCTGTGAATAATTGTCGGCTTGGAAATTATCGGGCTTGGGTTCGAGAATAATGCGGATGGTGAGGTTCTCGAGCTCGTACAGGGTGTGGAAGTTGTCGAATGTGATGCTGGTGATGTAGCCGCGTTTCGAGTTCGAGTCATTGAGATGATTGTGAAGAGCACATCTCATGGCGGCAAGAAGTTCCGGCAGGACTTCAGAGCGTATCTGCTTCGAGGTGTAGAGGAGACCGATGTATTGCGAACGTGGCTCTGAAAGTGGGACTGTGGGTATGACATGGTTGTATATCCGAAGACGTAGCTCAGTTGGAAGCATTAACAGATGATTTGACATTCCGAGTCGGGGGTTTTGTTCAAGTCTCAAATGCAAGAGAGGGCGGTGTTGGCTGATGAGAAATGTCGTTCAAGCAATTAGGCACCAGCAATGATTGGAGGCATTCCATCTTACATGAGCCGATGACGTAACACCCTCGAAACGAATCTTGTTTTATGAGAAGAGCTTCCCATTTGTTCCTCAATACACTCGCAAGTGCCACGCTAATATATCTAAGTCATACAACATATGATGACTGACTTAGGCGGCCAGCTACCAATCTCAACCTTCTGCTCACACGGCAAAAGCCAAGATCACGGCCGTGAAAGTAGCCAAGACCGAATTCATGGTCGAAGCTCTGGATGTCCCAGGACTCCTTTTCTTCGCCTCCAGAACAGCTGTCTTGGCGTTGACATACTGACGTGAAGTCGCGTTGTAATGCATACAGGAGTTTTCCAAGTTGGCAAACGTTCCATCAGCGAGTGGCCAATCAAACTCGTCCTTTGTTATAATGATCTTTTGAAATGTCGTTAGCTCAGCCGGCAACGGAAATGCCCAAGCGATGATGCGTATTCTTACCTTGTATTCACCTGCAAGTCCAAATTGCCAACCCACCGAGGGTGTTATATTGTACACATCCGTCAAGACCTGCTGTGCAAGGTCTTTGTTTTCGCTCTGGCTTGCTGCTAGGCTTTTGCATGACTCGTCCACGCCTTGCACCTTTTCGAAGTCCGCAACATATTTAGGCAGATCGAGGTAAGCACCAACTCCGAGACCGACTTCACCGATCCCGATGTCATACCATAGCCCAACTTGAACCTCGTGTCGAAGTGAGATGTTGACACTAGCTTCGCTGACCTCTATGGAAGATTGAAAGGGGATCTCGGTGATCGTCGTTTCGTCGAAACCGCTGATGCTCGAGTTGCGGGGTTGTGTTAGGTCAATGAACAGGTTCGACTTATCAGGAACCTGGAAACCATGTTAGATTAAGATAACAGGAATTGCGATGCACTGTAAGGCACTTACATTGATCTCGAAACCGTAAGTGAAGGAGCTGGCGGAGTGATCAGTGTACGCACACTATATAGAACATACCAATAGCCTCCCGAACTTACATCGACCCTGTCAAGTTGTATACAACGTGAATCGTTGGTGCGTATAGAAGACCGATTGCCGCAAAACCTTTTACCTGAGAACTCAGTGAGTGGATATACTAGACATGATGAAACTTGCTCACCGCAACACCATATACCAACGGAACCACGAACAGCGGCAGTCCGAAGGCATTGCTCCCGGTGATATTAGTGAGTAGCTCCATGCGTGCCCCCATGTTATTAGCCACCACTGCCATCTCGCCGCCTTCGAAGTAATCACCAAGTTCGAACTTGCCATCGGAAACATTGCTCGGATTCCATACGAACCCGTTGAAGGAGAAATCGAGGGTGCCAAATGTTGAACAGTTTTTACATGTCAACTGGAAGGACGAGTTTTCGTTTCCGAGTAGCCGCTCATTGATGACTCCCTTATTCAAGTCCAGGTGGTACACATCTTCAACGCGAGTTTCTGTAGGTTTGGGCACAATAATCGTCGATATACTGGCAAAATTCTCTACTGTGGGAGTCGGATCGGACTGTCTCTGGCGCAGACCGAACTGGGGACGAATCTCATGCTTCTGGTTTGTACGATAGAGCTTAATGTTGATGGATGTGAAGGACTCTTTCCAAGGAACTTGAACTGTGTCGAGTACGAATACAGATTCCGTTTCGTCTATTGAGACGTTGCCCACTCTGTCAATCGCTACGTCAATAGTGCAAGTTGAGGCTACGGAAGTGGTCTCACCTGAGGAGGTTACGTTCGCCGTGAAGGTTACAGCCATAGTGCGAAGTTATGACCAAGCCGCCTCGTACAAGTTGCATAATTGTGTTCTTTGCCGCAACATCTTCGTTTGAAGGAGGGATTGTAATGATGAGTTGGCCTGGTGTACATTCAATGCGTTCTGTAAGGTGTTCAAATTCCTCAAGGAGAAGAACGGGGACTGCTGATTTGCATCGAACAGCTACACCTGCGATGAGCTCTTCTTTCGGGTTGTCTCCTACTCAGTTCAGCACAACAAGCTAGAGAGACCTCATCATCGCTTACTCTCTGCGTAGATCAGTTCCACCTGGGTCATCGGAAAGAACGTAGCATGCCGTTTCGACAGGAGGCGGGTCGTGGTAGCCGCACTCAGCTCCTGATCAAGCTCTCCAGCGTCGCGCTTCTGCAGAATCTGTGCAAATCCGGCCGCATGGTCAATTGTAGCATGGGTCACTTGGATGATAACGACCAGTGCCAGAAGCACATGCACAAGAGATGGGAGCATAGACATATTTTCTCGTCCAGAGTGGCACAGTGACAGGGCCAACAGCACGAGAGGCTGGTAGACTATTTAAGGAACTGACGACACCGTTCTTCAGCCTCGTCCCGAAAGGGATATACTGAGCACGAGCTCCACGACTGTAAGGCTGAGACCTGCATGGATGCTCCGCCACACGACCGCATCCTTTATTGGCTCCAGCAATGCACTCTAATCTACACAATTATCTGCATCGCCGGATATGACAACGGGTGTATCTTCATCCTACCAATGTCGACTTCGAACCGTTGCCAAGGTACATATACAGCTAGACAATAGTGGCTCGTCTTGGCGAGAGCGGCTCAATGGTGCAGTACAGTTGTGAGTGGTTGCATGCCGTTTCAGCCTTGTGAAGTCGACCCCAAACCCCGCTTCGTGGGACATGCAACACGAGCTGTAAGACGCCACATATCTTGGGTTCTTGCAAGGTCGGCTGTTATATGCTATTTTCTAGCAGTGCACATCAAGTGGACTTCCAGGTCATACAGATCAAGTGCGAAGCCCTCGACTTCGTCAACGAGGCTGAAAGATGGCAATAAAGTGCAGTGAGCCAAGTCCTTCATAAATACACACTGACATTTGGATTGTAATTATTCTGATGACATTGATACCTTGATTTAACAGAAAAGAAGTTCTAACGAGGAAGACCCATCAGTATTGTGGGAGTATTTCTGCTCCATGCTCAAGGACCCAAGTGGCAACCCGCAATCAGTGTGAAGGAGTAGAAATAATGTATTGGAGCTGATCGCTGAGGAATATTCGATGTCCCTGTTTCCATCTCATGTATCAGATCCAACTACCAGCCTAATTATTCAAGCCTACCAAATCCACCGAAGCTCATCGATCACGTGCCAGTATACTACACCTCAGTATATTCTTCCCAACTCCAAAACCTCTATTGTCAAACCGCTACACGAGGAAAACTACTCGAGAACTACAAGGACCCACAGCTATGTTCGTACCAAAGCCACGTACCCCTGGCCAAATCGAAGTTCGTGTCCTGTCCATGCAACACGAAAGTGTACACACTTTTCAGCCTGCACTGCACTGCAAATTCCCGCTAGGATTATATACAGGACACGGCAGAAACACTTTGACTACTTCTGTAGATCGAAAGTACGATCAAATACATCAATGGCTTGAAGAGACGTAACGTGAGCTCATGCTTTCTTCTCTGTCTATGATCATTTTGCGTAAGATCTGGATATTGACAATGGCCATCGTAGGTTGCGTACGAGTGCGCTTCTCAGACCCTATCTTTCTTTGAAAATGTGTAGGGCATGTACTGCACAATGGCTACGTAGCACTTTAGTTCGTGTCCAGATTGAGGTCAGATTGCGTACATGAAGCCTGATACAGAAACAATACTGAACGACGAAATTTTACATTGCTTTTGACGTGCTTGCTTAAGGTAGGTAGGTTCTCATATGGCCCTTGCCATGATCCAGCCTTACCTGCCAGTCAGTAGTATTTACGCAACGACCCGGGCACTATCACAGCCTACGACCCTTCACTACAAAATGCGATAAGTAGAGTACCACCAAAAACACATCTCCACATAACATCAAAAAAAAACACAATAGAATTCCATACTAAGCTATCACCTCACCCCACATCGTCTCTCCCCACCTCCCCAGTCTCCTCTCTACAC
>QVXC01000502.1:0-23454 GCA_003501895.1 Phaeosphaeria sp. A1 3.1a | reverse complement strand
ACCTCATTTGTGGTGGTGGTGTATATGGTGTTCGCGTGCACGGCCCGGAAGCGTGCACGACGCGATGTATTACGTTAACGCCGGATCAAGCGAGACGCGCCCGCAAGCGTCGTTGAACCCAGATTGAGAGCTCCCAGTTTGCCACAGGTGGATAGGGTAGATTCGACCATTAAATCTGCTGCATAATCATTCAGGAGAGAATTCAGTGCTTTTTCTATGTGTTCCGGCTCCATGTGCGATCTGGTGTATGCGGATCAAGCATGGGCGCCTAAGGAGGCGAGAAGAGTATCGACGAATGTAGCTACGAATTCTTCTACGAGGTCGTGCGGAAGGCTCAAGGATGTGCCATTGGATCCCAAAGAGTAGATAGAAGCGGTATCTGGGCTTTCGGCGCTATGGTAGCCAGAGTCCGATGGCTCATCGGCGACGGCGCAGGACTCCTGTAGGCACATAGTTGAGTACTTGAGTGCATCAACTTTGCGTGTCCTCTCATCTGCATCCAAGGTAACGTACGCTTGAGCCTCGCTAGTCTCATCTTCATCGCGATCGGCCAGGATGCTGAGGTTCCTTGCTGCTGTTCCATCTGCCACACTACTGTCCACACGGCCATGTCGTTCACTGTCAAGTCCGTAGATCTCTCCATCAAGACAACGAATTATTTCTATAGCCTTGTCTATTGATGCTCGAAATTTCACTCCCTCGAGTTGCCAACGAGCAATTCTGTCGATTTCTGCCGTGCGACGCCGCATCTTAGTGTCGATTTTGTCGCATGATTTGCATCGAGTTCCTGTGTGGAACGTTTGCATCACTAGTTTCATGCCACATGTCTCTCCCATGCGGTATTACTTAGCACAATGTTGGCGAAAATGCCCCCCTATCCAGTCTCCACAGGCAAACCGATGCTGATCAAAGAAGCACATGACAAGCTCTTCGTGGTGCTTCTTGTTGAGCCTGCAAGCCTACGACACGGGAAGTATGCTATTGGAGCGAGATATGTAGTAAAAACATACGGGAAAGATTGTGACAATTCGTCATGTTCGAATCTAGCGGGCGATGGAGGCAGGTTGTTCTTAGACTTGTTTTTGCTGAGCTTCGCACAACTCACAGCCCACTTGAGGTAATTTAGGTACCCCACCTCTCGGCGCAAGGCAAACAGCTAAGCCACCACCACTGGTTGACACGCTGGTGAGGCTAGACGTATATGGCATTTCTAAAAGATTTGCAAACCTTCATTGGACGGATAATATGCGGAGCTGATGTCGCTACTACTGCGGGCACCCAAGACAATCCCGAGGCAAATGTGAAGCGAGTATAGGGCAGATCTTGTCGCTAATACAATGTTCAGTTCTCAACTGTTCCGTGATAACCCTCAAGGCACACTTAGTTCAGATGTCGTGGTCTCTAGGCAACGGGTCTACATTCGATCCCCCTTTGCGTATACTGAGATTTGCCCAACGCAAATCTTCGCAACATTCAGCCTCGCTCGAGGGTTGACTTTATCACCAGGCTGACAAGCTCAGTCTTTGCAACTTGTAAGTGGCTTTCATTGGCCCACTAACCCTGAGAAATTATTGAAAATAGGGCTGATACATAAGTGACTTGTGCTCGCAACCTATGAGCACAGCTGTCGGATCACAAGTATCGTCAACATCTCAGCTACGCGGTCAGACGCACTGACCGCAGCGTCGTAGCAGCTCTCAGACCAGAACCCCTGAGTTCGCTCGCATGTAGCTCTTCTTTCATAGAACATCGACCACCGAACAGAATGCATTTATAGTTATAGTTATTCCTTTACGCACTTGTGCGAGTACCTACCAACAACAGCCGTGTTTTAGCCCATAGATTCCGTGATCTGTTGTGGAATGCGCACCTTCACGTCTACGTGAACCCCTTCTTGGTAACTTCAAGAATCAGTGGTTACTCTCCTTCTAATCGTGTTCCGTTCGATGTCTGTGCCGCTGCCGGAAACACAATCACCTTGTAAGCCAGCTCGGATTGATAAAAAGGCCGTGTCTCGCTCATAGCTCTCAGAGGCTAGCTGGTTGTATGATTGTAGCCGAAATCTGTTCACAATCCAGAAACAGTATCGGAGTCCACCATGTAGAATTTGCAAAACCAGAGCGTATATGTGCAGATACGTGATCTTGTCGCTCCGCCCAGTTACCGCACGTTTGGTCACAAAAAGAACAAGTCAGATGAGCCTTCTGCAACGTAGCACTAAGAGTCTTGCAAAAGGACAAGAGATCCTGGCAGATCTTCTTATTAAAGCAGTAACGTAACTATTCAAGATGGACTCCGTTGATGTGCTGTAGCAATTGATCCTTGCGCAAAAGCGTCCGGTGCTGCTGGACTTTACCCACGCATGAGCCGAAATGTTCTTCTGGAAAGTGTCCAGCTGGCACGTTCTGGGCTCCACAAATCCGGTACTCTAGGACGATCTGGGCATAAGCTTCTTCCCTGCAGCAACTGGTATGGCTAGTAGTGTAGGGCTTCCTCGTAACGCGCCCATGCCCAGTGAAACTTGAGTCTTGCATCACAATCGGCTGCAGTGCAGAAATACGGCCGGGGAGGGTTCTCGTTTGTTGTAGTTTTCAGCAACAGTGCATTCTCCGAATCTATGGAGGCGAATTGTGTGTGTTCCGTCGAATACTTACGGCGCACGTTTATTCGCTGAAGAGCGTGTTGCAATTCAGCGAGTGAGGCATACTGCGATGAATGCAGCTTCATTTTGCGACCACGTCGAGAAACTCTGGAATCAACGGATAGAACGCTGTTATTGAAGTCGGCCGAGGTTCCTGAACTAACCGACATTGCAATACTTCGAGGCGGCGGTGGATGAGTTTTGTCATCCGCGGGAGGTCGAATTTAACCACTTTGGGTGCTGTACTCTGAAGCTGCTGAGCGATGACTGGAGCTTCATTCAACATAGCAGCCAAAGTCTCTACAGGCAATGCCTCCCGATCTGCCGGTGCGTCGAGATATCTTTCCTGTGAGCTTCTACTGGAAGAAGGCGAGGCTTGGCTGAGCGCTTCCAGACTAGCACTACTAATGCTACCTATGTGCTTGTCTAATGCAAGGTGAGACGTTTGACATGATTTCGCTTGCGGAACTTTGAACTGGAATTCCGATGTCAATTTTTACCGTTGCAGAAGTCGAGGAGATCTACTTACCAGTAATAGCTTTGGTACGCGATCTTCTGTTGTTGAAACAGAATCTGATTGTGCGTGTCGTGAGATGGGTCGCCCTCGAAAGCGCTGATGTTCCATCCTCGTTTGGGTAAGTTAAGGGTTCTGGTCAAAGAGTTTCACAAGCGTGTCCTTGGCTACATTGCTGATACGAGTACGCTTCGATCTTGGCAAGCTTGTTGATATGAATTGACGCAGTTTATCGCTTTGCGACATTGTGCGCGGTATAAAGGGTGTTATCTCGTTGGCTGCATCATTGTTGAACATTGGCCGATGATCGGAATTGATACCTGGCGAATCCATCATGGGATCTCTGCGGCAACGGAGTCCAAGCATGTCTCATCGTAATAACAGGCAGCGATGATCTGCCAATTCTGTTCAGGTGTCCATGTGAACATTTCATCGTTGAGGAGCAAGGGTTGGTTGGCGAGGGCTCCGCGAAGTTGCGGAGGATAGGCGCGTCGGATGGTTCCGATGCCAGAAACGGCTCTTCAAGTGCAAAGTCAGAATAGCTTAGGGATTTCCAGGAAGATTAGGTTTCGGCGCGGACACTGAACTCAATTCTCTTGGACCTTTGTCGATCTCATAAGTCCCCAAGATATCTCATGTATCAGAGTTGGAGATGCCGAGGGTTCCGTCGACACCAGGTTGACTGAATAGCGCGTTGTAACAACTTGGATCGGAAGGTGCCGCACTTGACGAGGCTGAGATTCAAGGTGAAATGTTGATGTTCAAGGTGTCGAGGATGGTCAAAGTGGGGAACAGGGGTGACGTAACGGACCAGTCTTCGTTGGATTGCCACAGCCCAGATCATTACATGAACCACTTCGCCCGCGCAGTAATACTGACTCTCCACCAACAAGTCCCGCTAACCTTCAAATTTAGACCATTGTAGGTACTGGATTAGAAGCTACTAAACAGAAATCAGACCTCGGGAGATAGTAGATAGGTAGAGCTTAGAGGATAGTAACCTTGGAAAAGGTCGCCTGGAGGTAGGCGCACATGCCTAGTCTACTCGCCTATCATACACCTGCACAGTGGCTGCCTGCATACCATCTGCAACTGAGAGGAATTTATCCGACATGATGTTGCGCTAGACTTGGCCAATCCAGAGCTACCACGTTGTTTCCTCGTGTACGACGTCTTTTGTCGGCCAAGGCAGTGTCGCAATCAATGTTACATATGCCTATTGTTTAGTGCTAGCAGTGACATTTTGTATTCCTAGAGTACGAAAATCATGTCGCATAGAAGCTAACGGTCGTACAGCTGTTACAATGCCTACTTCGCGGGCAACAGCCTCACGGAGCAGCAGAGACATTGTTCCTGGCGGCGCGCAAGTCGAACTTAGCAACGCTGGTAACAGAGACAACCCAGCGGTAGTAGTCGACTTCAGTAAGATTGTAATTCGAGATTGGGAATCGAGCGATCATAGTTTCGCTGAATTGAGTGGGACGCATCAAGCGAAGGAGGAGAAGTTGAGGCGGCATTCATCATATCGCAGACGAAGAGTGCGCGAACGGCACAAGAAAGATCTCAAATTTGCCTGGATTCACATTCCTGACAACAATGAACTCCTCTGCGAAGTGAGCACCTCGTACCCATATCTGCGCACCCTACTGAATGCGCCCAACAGGCTGTTTTGGGGCTACTGTGCGATGATACGAAAGGGCAGCTCGATCATCTCATGAGTAATGAGCACTGGGAGGATCAGTTCCATGTGCTGGCTCTTGCCCCAGGTAGTCAGGATACAGACTCGAAAAGCGATCCGAAACCATCACGGTCCATGGATCCGGTGGCATTCCCTCTTACACTTGGTGAGAGTTGCATTACCGGATGTGATTAGCATAGCGAACTGACCTTCTTCCATCCAGTTGTTTATGACAACGATGGACGTGTTCTGCTTCAAGATCGAGACATGACGATACCCCACAACGCTTCTGTCACACATGGTTCGGCTAAACAACACCCCGAAATCTAAAATCTGATCCTTTATGTGAGTTATTTGTCCTGACCAAAGACTTTTCAACCATTAACGTAACGCTCAAGATGCCTTATTTACATTGGGCATTTGAGCCAAACGAAACCTCGTGTGATTACGCAAAACAAACAAGGCAACGTCGCACGCTGCACGGAAATATCTTGTGTGGTGGTGAGGCGAAGAATGCTGAGCCGAACGAGGAACACCAGGTTGTCACTCGTTTCCAAGTCAGCCCGCGAGATCAGCCAAAGAAGTCAAGACTAATGGTCATCGACCAGATTTGGCTATGGATTTTAGATGAAGGTATTAATTCCATGAGCAAGCGCACGACTCACCAAGCAAAGTCGAGTCAATGATAAAGCGTAACTAACTTACAAGGAGACGCTTGTTACCAGCTTCCCGGAAAGTCCATGTTCGGGGCACGTAGCTAATGGTCACTGTCGGGAATTGAAATTGCAATGTCTTGCGATGCAGCAAGCAAGTGGTAAGAGGGACAGTCTAGACGCACGGCGGATGACTTCGCATCTGTTGTATAGATGCTACAGCATATTCTTTCATCGCAGAATCAGTAATCCTAATCTGCGATACATCAATATGTTCAGAACGGCAGTTGCTACGCAGGTAGGTTTTCTGTAGTAATTCCTATCTAAGACAACGACTGATTCTTTCAGATGACGGATGTACGCATGCTGCAAGGAAGGAAAACCTCGACTCCATTCTGGAAAACCAATCGAGGCGGAAGCAATAGCTTGAGTTTGGATGGTGATATAAGTGCTGTCGAATCGGTCCGAAACATCAACGGAGAGCTGCATATCATGCTCCAGGTGGTGAAGAAACAAATTGAAGTGCTGGAGGATGGGAAACACTCGCGTCGCAAGGATCCCACGTGGGAAAGGCAACTAACAAGCTACAAAGAAACCCTCTAAACACTTTCCAACGAAGCCGTTTCTGTTAATGAGATGGTAAGCCAAAACAAAGATGTCGTGAGCAAAACGACCCTGCGGCTCAGATGCATTGACACCCGGCAGCTCGTTCAAACACTACAGCTGAAGCAAGCGCTACTTAGTACACGCCAAAACGAAGTATTCATAGCGTTCACTGTTGTTACCATCATATTTGTGAGTCCGCCACTTTGACACTACATACCACACTTCGGCTCTGATAACCATTTTGTAGCTTACTATTAGCCTCATCGGATCGATATTCGGCATGAACGCTAGCGAGCTCAGTGACGGCGCGCAAGTATCGTTGCGCACGATCTGCAAGCATTTCTGATCAGTCTCTCACAAAACAAAAGTTTCGATTGGTATTTCGATATCAATTCTCGTTATGATTTTAGCCTTTTGGTCGTCAATTTTGGAGTCAATTTCACAGTCAATTCTGGAGTCAATTCTGGCTTTCATCAGTGCTGCGAAAACGGATTCACGAATTAGGGGAAAGGGCGCAAAAGGGTCGGGCCCAAAAAGTACTGATATGGCATGATGAGGCAACAGCAAGGAATTATTTACTTCCTCTACGCGTAGTGATTTTGCACTGCAAGTCCGTTGCACTTAGAATGTGTTCTCTCGCGCTTGCCCGATGACAGTCTAATATTACACATCCTTTACTCTCGTCCTCACATACTCAGTGCCAGTGGGGGCATTTTGCCTCAGGTTGTTGTGCTCTTCTGTAATAAAGCCCAAAGGATCCTGCAAAGGAAATCCCCGTCTGGATCGGTAGATGACGATGATCGTTCACCTTCCTCAACCATCTCGAACTTGATTATGTAGTTCTCACCCGCGCTAACTATGTTTTTCGACGAGCCCCCGAGATGAGACCTATTTCTGTCGTGATGATGGGATTTGTTGTGCATCTCATTACGACCGCTAACTTCCTCTTCGTCGCTAAAGGCTGTTCCGACACCTCACCAGTAGTAGGTAAGGCACAAACCAAGGAACGAGCATAGTTCCGTGCAAATTATGATTAGTTAGGACATAATGGGAGCGTGGTAAGTTGAATATGTGGTGGGCTTTTCTTGACACCAAGACTACTTGCCTAGTCACACATCAAAAGATGCATCATGTTCAGTGTCAGGGGACGAACATTTCCAGAGATCAACAATATTATTCAACGCTCATATGTAACAAGAAAAAGCACCTGACTAGTTCTCAAGCACATAGCGGTACCTCGGCAGGCCCTTCTCGAAGTCGACGAGAACCTGGTTGGCCTCCGCCATCGGCCTGACCTGAACCCAAGCCTGCAGATTAGTCCTCTTCGCCAGCTCCAACATGTCGCGAATGTGCTGCCTAGTACCGATCAAACTGCCAACAATCTTCAAGTTCTTGAAGATAAGACCCAGGGGTGAGAAGCTGGGCAATGGGTCGTCGGGTGCACCAAGCTGAACGAAAGCGCCGTTGACGTCGAGAAGCTGGAGGTACTGGTCGAGAGGGAAAGATCCAGAGATAGTCGAGATGATGAGGTCGAGAGAGTTTGCGTTCTTGGTCATCCACTCGGGGTCCTCGCCAGTGGCGATGAACCTGTCAGCACCGAGCTTGATCGCGTCCTCCTTCTTGCTTGATGACCGGGAAATAGCGACCACTTCGTCGCAACCAAGAGCCTTTGCGAAAAGAAGAGCGAAGTGTCCAAGTCCACCAACTCCGACTACACCGACACGCTTGCCTGGTCCTGCACCCTGGGAGACCAACGGGTTGTAAACGGTGACACCACCGCACATCAGAGGAGCAGCAAACTCTGAGGGCAGACCCTCCGGAATGGGAATTGCAAATGAGGCAGGTCCACGCCATGCCTTTGCATATCCACCGTACGCCTTATCGCCGTTGCCATGCTTTGCGTTATAAGTCATCGTCATGCGGTTGCAGTTTGACTCTTGCTGCATCTTGCAAGGACGGCAAGACTCGCAACACTCGCTCTGAGCACCAACACCAACGCGGTCGCCGACCTTCAAGTCGGTGACGTCCTTTCCAACCCGAGTGACCTTTCCGATAATCTCATGGCCGACGACAAGGGGGTAATCGGAAGGTCCCCAGCCGGACCGCAGAGTGTGAATGTCACTGCCGCAGACACCACAATGGGTGATGTCCATCTCGATATCGGTATCCTCGAAAGACTTGGGGGTGTAAGGTCCCCAATGCATGTTGCCATCCGCTGCGGAGGGGTCGTGAGCAACCCAGCCCTGGAATTCGGAGTTGTTGGTGGTCGATGCCATTGTCATTGCTTGAGGCTGCGAGTTCGCGGGACTTTGAAGTGTAAAGTGGACAAAGACTGTTGCGTACTGCGTACTGATTAATGAACACATTGTCACAGGAAACCGCGTCTGGTTTTAAGCAACTCCCACATCGTGCATTTGTAATGCTTCAGATTGCGATATCGTGAATTTGCTGTTTCGCCGATTCCTGGCCGGTTGTATGGATCCACTTTCTTGACCGCAAACCCTGGTCAACGAGTTGGTAAAGCCGTTAAGTCCTTTGACGGTGAAGCAATCTTGATTTTCGAGAAGTTTCTGGTCTAACTGTCGCCGAAGTCCAGGATTATGATTGGGCTGTCAATGCACGCAAGTGGTGCCGACACGTGGAAGTGGATCCGATGAAGGAAGAAAAGTCCGTAGCACTCCCGTTAGCTCCCGTTCGTTAGAATCAAAGTCAATGACGTGGTATGCTCTATCTCGATCGAGGCTATTTGCAGAGATATGCGGTGTGCTTTGTCTCGCCGATGGTCTACAGGCCCACTGCTCGCAAAATTTTGGGGCAGAAGATGTGACATCTATGAACTTATACTTGCCGAGTATAGAGACGGTATTCAACGACTTGGCGTGTATCTGTGGAGATGGATTTATTCAGGCTGCATTCAGTCGCACAATATTGGTCTTTGGTGGTGATAATTGTCACTACTGAGTTGTCAATACTGTGTATATATCGCGCCAAGAACGACAACGTGATGTCTGACGCAGCCAAAGCGTGTGAACCAATGTTCTTCTCACCGATAATTGTCGGACAAGTTCGTCATGGCACCAAAATTTTCATTGCGACGGACTTGAGCCATCTAGAGCTTGCTCGCAAAACCACCAGCCTCCTTCGTGAACAATACTTTCATCGGTGCAGCCAAGAGATCCTCCTGCTTCATGGTTCTGCCCATCTTCTTGTAGTGATCGGTCTTCGAGTGCGCCGCAATCGCGGCCCTGTCTTTGTAACTGCCATAGATCAGTAATCGATTCTCGCGGTGAAATCGAAGCTAGCTAGAAACCCACGTCTCTAGCATGACGAATGCTGGGGCGTCACCGCTCGTCTCCCTCTGCAGATGATAACGCAGTGTGCCAGGCTCGTTGGCCTTGACGGCTACCGCGGCTTCGCGGAGGAGCTCTTCCACCTAACGACGATGTGAGATTTGATTGAACCGTATCAATCACTGTACTTCTTACTCTGTCAGCCTTTCCCTGCTTGGGGTAAATCAATGCCATGATCTAGATTGGAACGAGTTAGTGCTGATTTCGTGTCCATGCGCACTAGAAGTGCTACCCACATCGATGGTCATGTTGCCTGAAGAGCTGGAATGGATGTATGAATGATGGGGGCGACTTGTACAGCGGAGCTTCCAATAGAGAAGATTCACGATGCAGATATCCCTTTACGGTGAAAAGGCTATGAGGCACCAGAGGGGGAAGGGGAGAGCTAGTCTTTAGCGTCATTCATCTTGTTTGAGGGGCCGAAAGTTGCCGAGGCACGATTGGAGTTGAAGCCATCCCAATGTGGAGAAGCGCCAACAATGCTACCGTTGATTTCCTCGACTGCCTCTAAATCTATCTTCGACTGTGCGATTTCATGAAGTGGTGATTGACATGCGCGACACCCGTCTTCGCTACGCTATAGCTGGCCACGAAGTACAGGCACGCCAATGGCACCCCTTTAGCAGTCTGCGCCACTCCCCTGCTTGATGTCTCATAGATACAACAGCACTTGGTACATTGCATCAAACCATTCGTGCTTGACCGTCGCATCAAGTGATGGCCACGAATATAGATTTGCTTTTCAACGAGATTTGCCTCGTGGCAATTGAGGGACAAGGCGAGTGGGCTGGAGCGTTGTTGATCTCGATCGTCAAAGGCGAGCAAGAACGAGAACTTTTGACTTGCCAAACAGTCAAATTTATGCTTCCTGTCGAAATCTGGTATCGCGGCATCCTCAACTCAGCACCAACACGCGTAAGAGAGACCTAGATACTGCCGGTACGACAAGTTCTGTTACAATCACTCTGGGCATGGTCGTCACCGTACTTGGAAGATTCAGGCCGGAGTGCTTCTCTGGCTCAAATAACGAAGAGCTAACCCAAGTGTGCTCTAGGTTCTCTGTTGCCTCTTCCTTACTGCTGCGTATCCTGTACGTCTGGTTCATGTAGGGGCAGTATCATCACCCCTGCTGTTAGCTAAGACAAGACTTCTTCGCAACTAAGCAATCGAGTAACGTATTGTTCGCACGATCCCTCGATTCTACGCGACTCTTAATGTTCAGCTATATCCGATGCAACACGGAAGACTACATGGGGTCTACTTCTGACCTAAGCTATGCAGCAAGTGTGTCGAAGGATTTCCGCTCGTGTCCCCCATAAGCCGCCATCGCCTCGCGCGCTAATAAGAATGCAACAGATATATGCACCTGTAATACGCCAAGAGCTGATTCTTATGCTTTATCTTATGCGATAGGATGATGTTGCTGTTGTGTCGTAATCAGGAAGCCGCGCAAGATTCTGTAATCGGGCAACAGTATAAAATGGTAAGTTAGCAAGCTTGCTGTACCTCAATTCAACATCCACGCATCGACAATTACTGTTCCGAGAGCAACATATACACCAGCCACTTAACATCATGCCCGTCACCGTCCTGATGTTCATGCCCCGCAAGGCCGGCACGTCCATCGAGCAGTTCAGAAACCATTACGAGCACAACCACGTTCCTCTCATCAAGGAAGCGCTCGCTGACTGCCTGCCGGTGAGCCATACACGTTACTACTTCGATGAATCGGCAGAGTATGACTGCATCACCAAACTGGAGTTCCGCGATGGAGAACATTCGGCGCAGTTTAACGACGCGTTTGCTACTTCGCAGCGCAAGGCAGAGCTGGAGGCTGATCAGGCTGCGTTTGTGGATGGGGCGAAATTGTAGGTGATGGTTGTGGAGGAGGAGATCAAGTTGGAGTTTTAATCGCGTGGGGGTCGCGTGCTCAGTCACAACCGGCTTGTAGGAACGCTGTTCACTCATCTTTCTACCACCGTAATTCCCGATGCAATTGCTCAATACGTGTCCCATCGTTCCACCCTATAATTACCACTCCTCATCACTCGATGCACCTTGGACCTCAATAACCTCCCTCTTCGCCAGATCATACCTATCCCCCTCCTTCAAGAAGTAAAACTTCCTATCTCCCACCAACCCACTCTCCTGCCCCGCGCCCTCTCTCGACCAAAACCCCCCATCATAAACAATCGCATACGTTCTCCCAAATACCTCCGCCGTATCTCCACTCACCACCAGCGCCGTATCTTCATCAACCGCCAGTCCCAGCAGTCCAGGCTCGTAATCCAGAATCTCAAACATGTCGAAATGGCGATTCCGCACAAGGACATGCTGGTCAATCGCTGCGTTCTTGAGATATCCGAATCCGACAATGTGGTCTCCAACCATGATGGTGTTGTCCTGCGTATCGCCTCTCGCAAGGAAACTTCCAATGATACTTGCGCCCGCGCTGGAGCCTGAGACTACGCCTCCGCGATCTAGGACCGACTGGATTGCTGCTTCAGCTTTGGTGCCGGCGTATGCGTCGACGAGGCGCCATTGTCTGCCGCCACCAAAGAAGACGCCCGTTGCCGATTGGAGCGGTGCGATGAACTCGTCGGTGTCTGCTACGGTGGGGTCATAGGTGTGCAGGACTGTTACGTTTGCGCCGAGACGCGATAAGGATACTGCGGCTGGGAAGCTGGAGTTGTATGTTGGGTCGCCGCCTGCGGTGGGGACGACGACGATGGAGGCATTGGGCCCGCCAGCGAGATCGATGATGCGTTGCCAGATTCTGTCGGATCGGAGGTTTCCGCCGACTATTACCAGATGGCCATTCTCAGGACCGACGGTTGTGGTATTTGCGCTGGCATAGGTGCTGATTGGAGTAGCGATGCTCGTGACCGCGAAGAGGGCGGTGGTGAGGAGTTTTGTGAACAACATATTGGAGATTGCCCAGTGCCTTCGAGCTGGAGAAAATTACGATGCACTTTTTACACATCTATACAATGTTATAAGTAGTGCATTGCGACAATACTGGATGCATGATTGCGCGATCTGCACTGCTAAGACGCGATCTCAACGCACCTGCCTGAATAGGATGGAGTCTTGGTATCATCCCCGCCGCAAAACGTCTATCTCATCGGCTATGGCAATCTTTGAGATTTACCGATGGCTCGTATATCCGACATCTCCAGTGTGTTGTTAAGCGGAGATATGCGGCGTCCAAGTTTGGTATCATCGAGACATCCTCGAAGAACCCGCATGCCATGAATGTCACTAGTCAATTCTGCATATTTGTCTCCATTGCTGCTAGCTATTTGAAGACTACGCACTGGAGCCGGCAGCATCACTTGTAAGTTCAGTCTACAGAAACACAAATACTTCCGCCACTGTAAACCAGACTTGTCATTCCCACCAGTATAGGCCAATATTCCTTCAAGGCATCATCCCAAGCTCAACCCCCGCAACCGTCCCCCTCAAAAAGTAAAACTGCTCATCAATCTTCTTTCTAATCTCTCCTTTCGCCAAATCCTCAACATCCCAAGTCGACCAAGCCGTGCGACCATGCAAGAATGCTGCTTCCTTAGTCGCAGACCAGAGTGCGAATTGGCCTGCGAGGCGATCTGGATATGCTGTGTTAGCAACACCGCTACAAATCACTTCCATCGCATAGTGTTGCATAGTTCGGGCGGATGATTGAATGGGAGGAAGTAGAGGAAGCGACTCACCATCATCGAAAAACTCCCTCCCAAGCCCGACCTTCTCCCAGTACGGATTATAGATCAATCCCGGATGGAAACTCAAAATCTGCACCTTCTCATGCGGAAGTTCCTGCGCTAGGTACTGAAAAAACAACGTACTCGCCATCTTCGACAGCGTGTAGGCCGGGAAAGTCGATACGACGGGGTGGTGTGTGCCGTGGATGTTGCCCGTCGTGACATTGACGATGAACTTTTGCGCAGATGTCAGTAACAAAGTAGTGGAAAGACAGAGGCTGTGATATTTACCTTCTGCTCATTGCCCGGCTGATTGACGAATTTCTCAGCCAGATACATCGGCGCCTTCATGTTGATTTCCATCATCTCCCAGATGCGCTTAGAGCCGAGAGTCATCATGGTTCCTGCTTCTTGGAATACAGCTGCGTTGGCGACAAAGACGTCGATGGTCTTCTTTTCGTCCTCGAGATACTTCCACAGCGCATCCACGTCATTATCCTTGCTAACATCGCAAGTCCTCGCAATGACCTTCGTCTCAGTCGCATGCGATTTTGCATCGTCTTCGAGTGTCTTGCGCGCTGTTTCGAGGACATCGGCGCGACGACCGACAATTATCACGGTAGAAGCAGATGCTTGGACGAAGGCTTTCGCGATGGCGAGACCGACGCCTGTCCCGCCGCCAGTGATAAGAACGGTTTTGCCAGCTTGATTCAGTTCAGGACGAGTTGGCGAGATGGCATCGTAAGGTCCGGCGTGGACTGTCTTGGTGACGTTGGTTTGGCGGACCTCGGTGAGGGTGCTGATAAGACCGTCGAGTGACATTATTGCGATGGGAATAGATTTTATGAGAATGAAGATGTGGTGATTCGAGAATGCTAGATGAAGGATATGAGTTGTCTTTTGTAGGATGCTTGTGAGCTGTTATATATTGGTGATAGTGAGTGCAATTCTCTCGTATCGCTGACAAATGGATGTGCAAACAATCGTCCGGTGCCTTTATTTTGGAGTGTGTTTCGTAAGGCCTCCTTATGCTGCGCATTTCGTAGGGCATCCATCGAACCCTCCTGATCTTCATACAACACTTTTGGATCAGCCTCACGTCCGTATTGGGATAGCGTCCACTCAAAATGCGGACGCTAACCCAAACAGCTTAGGATGCGCGGACAATATGGCTTACGAATACCAATCCTCTCCGCAATTCCACCTTAGATCTTTGAACATCCACCATGATTGACCTTCCAGGCTCGAAAGTATGCACACCCTGCGCGAAGGCGCGGCGAAAATGCACTAAGGAGCGCCCGCAATGTCAACGATGCCAGGCCCGCGGACGAACTTGCAGCTATCCGCCTTTGAAGCCAGCTTCATTTGTCATACTCCCTGAGGACTCCACATCCACACCAGATTCCAGTGTGATTCCGGTCTCCACTTTGACCGTCCTTCCTCTGCCTTCTCCTGTTGAGCTGAACTTTCCTTTCATCGATGACAAGATGGCGTCCCGGTGGTTCGCATCACCCGAAACATGGGCCATCGATCCTCCTGAGGCGCGAACCTACTTGCCCCCACGCTTCACTCTAGCCGACTACAATCGCATGCTGCGAAAAGTTGTGGATTGGCTTGTTCAATGGGTGGAGACGGGAAGCAATCCCTTCATCCACCACCAACTGTGGAGGAAGTGCTTCCCTTCTGAGATACAGAATGCATACATGTCTTTGGCCGCATACCTGCAGAAAACAACTTCGAATGCTGAAATAATATCGCACATTATCGAAGATCGCGTTACCGAGCTGGTAGCTAATGGGTTGATACTCGACACTGCGCCGCCTAACATGCGTGACGATGTGCTGAACCTGGGGCGCGTACAAGCACTTCTTGTATACCAGTGTATTGGGCTCTACGACGGCGACATCCGATTACGCAAACTGGCGGAGCGGCACATTCCTGTACTGGAGAAATGGGTGAATATCCTCATGCAGCACACCAGTGACATGGTATCAGCGGCAACACCTGCAGACAACGTACCGCCGGGTAACTCGCTGTGGTATTCGTGGGTCATTGCCGAGTCGGTGCGCAGGGTATGGCTTGTAACCGCAGGCATACAGGGAATGTACAAGTACTTTACTCAACCAGGACCCCAGCCGCCGTGTCTCGGCGGTACAATCTTCACAAGTCGGAACGGGTTTTGGGAGGCGCCGAGCGCGATGGCCTGGGAGAAGCAGTGTAGCGAAAGATTTTCTGGGCTCGTGAGGTTGACAGAGACGGAGAAGATGTTGGCCATGGTGCCGAAGGAAGAGATCAACGACTTCGCGAAGATGGTACTAGAGTGTACGTATGGCTCTGAGTGGTGCGAGGCGAGGTTGGGCACCTCTTGACCCGAATAAGGAAGAGGGAAGGACTGGAGACAGATGACAAGAAGTACCTTGGTGATAGTAACTACATTGCAAACCTATGGTGTTCGTCGAGCCATAATATCGTTCACCCAGTCGCTCCAGTAAATGCTCAAATCCGTGATCTCGCCAAAATGCATCATCATTATTCCGTCAAGTCCGCTACACAGAAAGCGCAGCTGAAGCAGACGCTTCGGGCTGCTGCAAGATAGGCGCCTCGGGCTCAGGGACCTTCACACGCTTTGCTTCTTGCTGGTAGTCCGACATAACCTTCCGCTTCTCCTTTTGCTTGTTGATCGGCGCTGCTTGCTTGTTGGCCTCCCTCACTCTCGCTTTCTTCGATGCCTTCGATTCTTGAGGGGGTATGCCAAGATGGGCGTCGACTGTTTTGGCGTGCTCGAGCATTCCCTCGACCTCTTCGAGACCCAGTGCGGCAATGACGTCGGTATAGCAGCGCGACTTATTCATGGCCTGATAGACCTTCTCCTTGCCTGGAATCATTTGGCCGAGTAGGTACTTTGTGTTGCCCCACCTGTTCTCTACTTGCAGCGCGAAGCGCATGTACTCGGTGACGACAGTTTTCCACTGTGAGCGCCACTCATGAGGTCCACCTTCGGCATCTGGTCGGAAGCAGCTCGGGTTCTTCTCAGCTTCGGTCGCAATCATGGCGCCATCAACGTCAAACTCCTCCATGAGCTTGAGTGCCTCTGCGCGAGATGTGACGTCGCCGTTCATCACGCAGGCGACGCCAGCTTCTTTGCAGATGTTCGCAATCATCTTTAGCTGATGCCGGATCGCTCTTTCCCTGGGTCGCATTGGTGTTGTACGGCAATGTACTGTGAGCCCTGTGATGCCAGTCTTGACGAGTCGCGACACGAGCGCCTCTGTCTCCTCTGGTGTGTCAAGGATTCGGATCTTGACCGAGATGCCGATCTCGTATGGATTGCCGACTTCTTCAACCAGCTTGGTGAGGATGTTGCAAAGCAAGTCTGGCGTCTTCAGCAATGCGGCGCCCATGCCACCAGCGGTCGAAAATGGTTTCGGACAGCCCGAGTTGACATCAATGCCCGCAACATCCGCAGCAACCATCTTCGCGGCCTGCACTGCCAGGTCGGGATTGGCCGTGCCCATCTGATATATGAGCTTTCCCTTCTCCAGCTCTGGGTGTATGCGATACAGCACACTTTCGCGGTTTTCGGGGTCCAGAGCGGGGTTCTTGAGCTTGCTCGTGGGCAGGCGCGACCACTCCAGGGTGTTGGTATGCGGGTTCATGCGGCGAGTAGTGCCAATTATGGCGCGATCGATGGTTTCGGGGCCCCATACGAGGTCTGCGCCGTACTTGAGCGCGAGGAGGCGAGAGGGCAGTTCGCCGGAGCGCACCATGGGGGCGAGTACCACAGTGCCGCGGTAGTCGACGCCATTTTTGGGAATGGGTACACGGGCTGGCGGTGTGGAGGCCATGGTTCGTGTTATCGATTGTCCAAGGGAGCGTAGCATAACATGCCGTGGTGAGGTTGAAGTTTGCAACTGAGTGAGTCGCATGTCGAAGATCGCTAATCGGTGTCTGGAAATCTCGCGCTTTGGCCACTCTTGTCTCAATCAAGTATAGCGTTGTCGATCTGCCGCGGCACCTCTGCACCTCCAAAAGCCGACAATCTGCTCATATCTACTACACGACGCACAACTCCTCCTCCTCGACAACCGTCTCGTCAGCTTCTTCGTTCATCGGGCCATGAACAAAAGCCTCACTAACGAAGCACCATCTGTCCTTCCCTAAGGTGCTCGCTTCCCCCAGGACATACGGAACCCAGGCACCATCAAACACGCGTGCAGACTCGCCAGCCTTCATACCTCGCCTTGTGATACTGAATCCATCGCCTTTGGTCCAGAACAAGTACGTGTTCTGGTATAATGATGCATTACCCAAAAGACCTAGCTTGCGAGATTTTTTTGTTCTCCACGTCTCGGTCTGCAATATCTTCATCGCGCAATCTGTAGACTTGGTCAACGAAGCATACCAACACATGTCATCCTAGTGACGTGTAACCTCATACTCGAGATGTTTCGAAACCCTCTGTATGCAAAGTGTCCTCCACAATTTGTAGACGATCTCTTCATCGACCAACGACACCTAGGCCTTGTGAACCTAAAGTACCTTTTGGCATAGGGGGTTGTCATATTTTCCACTAATCCACTGAGTACATTCAATGCAGTCTATACATGTGCTATGTAGCCGTTGCTTGCTAGTCGTTAGTCTTTGTTCGCGTGCTCATCGTATACAACATTGCATTGAGCGACTACACCATACACAATTCCGGCTCCTCGACATCTATGTCATCAGCCTCTCCGTAAATCAGCCCATGGACATATGCGTCTCCCACGAATTGCCACCTCTCAATATCATCTTTGCAGGCCTCATCTACGCGCCTTAGCACATGCGGAGTATTGGCACCTCCGAATACGCAAATCACATCTCCTGGCCTGACTCCTACGGTCATCCATCCAAATATGTTGTCGTTTGTCCAGAACAGTTGCTTGCCGTGTAGCAGGCGTCGTCCGAAGTTCATTGATACTTTTTTGTGGACAAGCTTCAGTTGTTGCCACTCTGACTCAGTCATGTTCTCGGCTGAAGTTCTGTAGATACCATCAGTTGATCATCGACTTCGAAACCGAACAACGCATGGCCCCGTCTTACTGTGATAGATTATCATATTTGGAAGCGATACATTTCGCTTGCTCTAAACCAGCACGGAACTCGAAATATTTTTTGCTGGACATGGCAAGCTCTTGCAAGGGGCCCTGATCGTGCTCTCCACGGATTAATAAGGTGCTCCAGAAGGGTCCTACCGCATCATTGGCTCGAGCCGTGGTGTGTTGTGGGTTGAATGTCATTCTTCTTTGGTCCAGGTGTGAGCCTGCCATGTGCATCCAATCTGCTACGCTGCATAAGTCGTCCAGAAGGGAACTCCTGGTCAGTTTATCCGCGTTTCCGAGTGAATCCGGCACCTGCGCAAGCACGTCGGTGATTCTCGACACTACTTTCCCGAATATGAATAGTTCTTCTCGCTGCTCATTGATCCTGCTCCTAGTTTTTCTGAGACTTGCTTGAAATGGAGTGCGTTGGAAACTCCCAAATGCATAAATGGGGTCGTGCGTAATTTTTTTGTGCAATCTCTGATAATGGTAGAAGTCTGGCACCCATGATGGCAAGTCCATTATTCGTGGTGGTTTGAAAGCTCGACAAAGGAACCGCCACCAGCGATTGTTGTCATTTGCATCCGCGGTCGATAACAGGTACTTGGTGAAGGCGATGTAAGCACTTCTCACATCTGGTGCGTTGCTGATATCTCGATGGACGGGACCTGGAATTGGGAATAGGCCCAACAATCCTCGGACGCAGTCCTCGGGAAGCAGGCATTGGTGATGTTCATCGGTGATGTTGATACTCACATACATGAGTGTCTCGCTTGCCATTGGGTGCTTGGGATATGCTAGACAGAACTGCACAGCTTCTCTAGTCTTGAATATCTCGTAGTTTCCGTCACTCTCGATGTCAACAGTATTGCCTAGTGCGTCACTAGTATGGAAGTAATATGCGTGTTCTATCGCAGCGACCAAGACCTCGGAACCGATTTCGCTTGCGCCACACAAGAATATCAGGTCCCTTGCCAGAGCAGCTTCCTGGATCCTGCGTCGTTGGGACAACCAATTAGCCCTCGAAAGATGTCACTCTCTATGATTGAAGACTTACACCCAGATCCTACGGAACCATGGGTTGCGAAGGAGGTGCAACAATGCATCCGAGAGCTCTGGCTGCCACCCATTGAGGCCTGAATCGGCTTCAATATTTGGACCACTGCGAAAAGGTGTTTCGGAATACTTCTGTCCAGCAACTTCGAAGTTCCCTAGCAGCGCGATAGCTTATGGAATATACTCTTGTGCATCAGTGAGCCCAAACCAGACCCATACTAGTCTTGCCTGTTTGTAGATCTGACGCATGAAAGCGACCTGACGCGCTATTTCGTCTCGATCTTTTTGGTTGATGCAGATTGCGTCAATCCATATCGGGCGTCGTTGAAACTTCCGTCTGCGCCGTGTGGCCAGATATGGCAGCGCAGTATACAAGTTGTGTGGACGTGAAAACACTGGCCGTTCAGCGAAATGGGAAAGCTCTTGTCTTGGGGCCCCCAGGTATATGATAGGGCGTCGAATTTGACTTCCTCCTTCAGGATCACGATCTCGAGGCGCCATTTTTGCCCTCGAGATGAGAATGGGACGTCGGGCTTGAGTAGCCGTATGGTTCCCGGTGGGAGAGAGGTATATTCGAATGGTGGTAGGTCGCTTATTGCGGAATTATCGGCAAAAGGATTCAACGATCCAATCTTGAGTGACAAGGAGTCTAGCGTCGAAGGCATCCTGCTTGCCACGGCTATACTTGTGTTCGGGCTGAGCGCGTTGCACAACAACAGAGGCTGGACCTGTGATCTGGACTCATATCTTGGGCGTGACAAATGTAGGTTGCTCAGCACGTAATTTGACGAGTGTCGTGTTTGTGTGTAGTTTTGTGGCAAAGACATGACAGCCTCTGAGATTGGGCCAAGCATGCATACATAAGCAGGAAGGATGGGGGCCAAGGCGGATTTCCAATCTCAGACTACCGTAGTGTCTCCTGGGCCATGTTCTTTTCCTATCTGGGCTGCTGGGTAGGAAAGCCACTGCTATACATATTTGATATCCGTAGCAATCGACGCATATTCGTCACTTTAGGGTATGCTAGATACCATCAATCATCCGGTCAATCATATCTGACCCAGTTTGCATCCTTTGCACCGGTCGACTCATGAGTACCGATGGTGAGTCTTGAATATAGTGTGAATTAGTGTGTCGAACGACTACACAAGGCAGAGCTCTTTTTCTTCGATATTCATCTTATCCGCTTCACAATGAGAAGAGGCCGTGTTGTCTTACCTTTCGAGGTTCTTGTACGTTGCTGCAAGACATCGCATTTGCTCCAACGTCTTTCTGAACTCTTGATACCACTTTACTTCTTCCTCAGGCTCGTGATGGATGCAGAGTATTAGTTTCCAAACGATGTCGAGCCGGTCTTCGCTTGTCGCCCGGGTGTATCGCGGCTCTAGATCATTTCTGCTTGTACCGGCCTGATAGCCCGCTGTGTCCGCCCAATTCGAAATCGCAACCACAATCTTCATAGCCTTAAGCTCATCTTGCTCCCCATCATCTTCATCCATTGGCAACGCATCACACACCACAGCTACCTCGGCCACCATCTTTCCAAGTATCAACAATCGATCCACCTCCTTACCCAATTTTACCCTCGTCTGTGTGGAGCTTGCACGAAATGGGCAAGATGGATAGAGACTCAACTCATGGATTGCGACACGGGAGGTGGCATAGTGGGCGACAGAGTGGAAGTCTGTGACCCATGATGGGAGGTTGTGCATTCGAGAAGGGGCATAGCTGAATGCGAGCGCAAGCCAAACCCACCAATTTCGGCCCTGATTTGGATCGATGGAGGAGAGGAGGTGGCGGGCTGGAGGTTACATTATGAGTCAGGTCAGGAAATGAGGTAATGCTGAGGGCGAAGGGAGGAAAGGATGAGAGGCCGGAGGTGAATTAGACAGTGAGAGAGATGGTGGAGTCGTGTGACTTAATATGCAGTGTTAGCGAGCTATGTTCAAGTGAAGCTACCCATGTGACGGGGATTTTTACCTGAATAGCGTATATAGACTCTCCACATCCCTCACCATCTCGAGCCACAATTCCCTAAGCTTAGAATTCTCACAAAACCCCAATAGACCCCTGACTCGATCTACAGGAAGCAAACACTGCGTGCCAGTTGTCGTCATTGCTTAGATGACTTCCATATGTAATGAACCCTCAGCTGTGCCGGAAATTTGAATGCCTTGTTGTATCCGCATTGATTTTCTAATTGCGAAGACCCCTGCATTCTGAATGCAGGATGTACCGCCGTAATATGACATGCTTGGTGGTATTCGGATGTCCAGGGGGGTGGAAAAAGACCCGTATGTTACTGCAAGCGCCAATATGTCGGGATCGAGTTCGTGTTCGCAACAAAGAAAGGTCAGAGTCTTTGCGAGCGCAGCTTCTTGCATACTATACATGTGCAAGATAGACATATTAGTAAATATTTTGTGTGTATGAGAGGAAATGAACATGGAGGGGAGCCTTACACCCAAGCCCTTTTGTACCATGGATTATCCAGAATGTGGACCATTGCATCCCAGAAACCTGTGTCCATTTCGAGGATGTCCTAGCCCCACTCCTCTTCAGCATCAATTACACCCCTTCTCTCCCCAATGAACCCAGAGTACATGATTTCTCCAGCTCTGCCAACCCTCCCTAACAAGCCGATAGCCTCTTCCACCCTCCTTTGTACCCCAGCTTCCGCCAGCCCCAGCCACACCACCACCATCGTTGCCCTCCTATATATCTGACTCATCAAAGCAATTTGGGTGCCTACTTTCTCTTCATCTCGTTGATTGATGCAAACGGCGTCGATCCATATTGGACGTTCGTAAGCTCTGCGCGTCGCAAGGAAAGGCAGTGCGGTGAAGAGATTCCGGTGCACTAAGAATGAATGCTTGTTGATGCAGATGGGATATGCCGTGGTTTGAGGACCCCAGGTGTAAGAAAGCGCGTCGAAAACGAGGGTTGGGCCATCGAGGTTGGCTATGTGGATTTTCCATGCGTGGCCATCGCGCTGAGGATCTGGAGCGAGCAAGCGGATTTGATTTGGCCCCAGAGGAGTGTATACGAAAAACTGTGGTAAATGGGCAGTATCTGGATCGGTTTTGATGTCATTATTCCGGTTTGGGATCTGGCCCTCCTTACGAGGAGCAGGCTGGCACATAGCCTTCCAAGCCTTTCGCTCCCGAGACCGAGCGTGTAAGACTCAACGAACGTAGTAGGCCGTGTGTGGTTACAAATGACCGGCAATGGAAGAACAATGTTGTGATATTGTTTAAGGAGGAAAGGTCAAATGAGCGTGTAGTGTGTGAAGGGCGATGACAGTGAGCGGCTGTACGAGGGATCGGCAGGCACACTCGGAAAACCCCTCAATTTAGTTTAGCTCGATCGATACACACGTGGTTACCGCATCTGGCTACACTCTCAAAGTCACACAGCTGCTTCCAAAATAAGACTCAGTGAGACGATTCCAATATCTCAAATCTGATACTAGCCGCCTCAGGATTTTTCTGGCCAAAAATAAGGTTTGTGGTCACAGGAACAGATTCTAGTAAACATAGTTCAAGCTCTCTACTAAGAGCAACCGAGATCTAATGGTGTGATCTTCGGTCTGGGCTTCAACTCACTGCCGCATCCAAAGCATTACCTTCAGAAAGCCGACTTCTCGGCCTTTGCTAGGTAGGCATTGTCACGTCCTTCACAATAGCTATTAAGACACCCTCGCAATGACTCGAGACGATTCCAGAGTCATCCGAAAAGAGCCTTGACTGCCATAACCTCAAATTGCTCTACAGCCACTACCACCATCACCGCATGTCCTTTTGTTCGCTCCGCACCCTACATCATGGGAACCGCCACCAGCGAACAAGTGGATTATATCTACCCAGCACACCTATCTTTGAGCTACTTGATTCCTTCCGCTATGTTTCGAGAAATGGCAAAGTCGCCAAGATGAACCGCATGATGGTCTCTCCCAAGCCAAATCCCCCTCCCACCGTATTGACATCCACTCTATCCTGCCGCTCTACCGGCCTCACACACAGACCATACCATCATCCATGTCAGCCTGGCACCTCAGTTCACACGGTACACTGTGAACTACATTTCACGTGACTCTGTTAGCAGAGTTGGCAACAATCAAGCCAATCAAGCCTCCAGCGTCGGCTTGACTTGAGGCTTGATTAGGAGCACTTTTGGC
>QVXC01000501.1:0-23580 GCA_003501895.1 Phaeosphaeria sp. A1 3.1a | reverse complement strand
CCCCAAGCCCCACCCGTTCCGTCCCACCACGTCTCCCCAATGCGTCCACGCGCTTACCATCCGAAACGCCCGACCAGCAACCTGTACCGTGTAGCTAGGCAAGAGGCGGTAAAGCGGTGGTTGCGCAAAGTAGGGATACACAACATTCGTCGAGTGGGGCAGCGTTAACGGTACTGTGTCTCGAAACGACGCTTGTGCGTTATACCGGGGGAGTGGAAATTCTCCGAAGGAGGTACGGGGACACTGCATGCGCTGGCGCTGGGTTCGTATGTTGTGTGCTGTGAGCGAGACGACGAACGGATGCTGCTAATCATGCTGCTACGTGTGCTGCGTGCGTGGGAAGATGGGAGGATGACCCTTGAACGAGTGATAGGGTTTGAGCTGCGGTGGGAGGATGTGAGGTGGCAGGTGTTAATCTATCAGAGTCAAGGTGGGCGAATGATTTTGGAGAGGTAGGTGTTGTGCGTCTGTTTGAGAAGGAGATTGTTGCTGTGACACTGAAGTGGCGGTGAATCAGTAGTTTGACTGCGTCGTGGTTCTTGGGCTACCACAGCGCGGTGAGATGAGCTGCCTGAGGTAAGAGCTAGTTAAACATGTCTGCCGTTGTGGTATTCCGATCATGACCTGGGACAATGACTGTGTGCCTCGGCGAGATGACCATGTTGTCCACCCTAACTACATCGTCAGACACATGAGGATCCGCTGTTAGTATCCGAAAGTTGTGTACAGACACGCTATACATGTCACAAAAAGAGTCCCGTCATTGAAGTCAAAGCATATTCGTATTCGAACTTCTCCACTCGCCAAACCCCACAGCCTTCGAGCTACCACATCGTTCTAGATCGCCGATCGATCTAGCTATCAATTCGAGTTCCGAAATAGAAATTACCATTGTCGTGAGTGAGCGCACAAAAGGCGCAGACCACGATCAAAGTCGAACCGGGTATATATTGTGTCTGCCCAAAACGCGACATTCCCACCAGCTCCACGCGCTAGATGCAGACAAAAGCAAACGCAAGTAGGGCAATTGCCATATAGGTATTGATGTACATTCGCGGTGCATAAGATGAAGGATACAAAATGTCCAAATCGACTGGGTGACGTGCAGAGGAACAATCTGAGGGGGATAAATGCAATAGTCGAGCGTATTCGTTGCCATCTTCGAGCGTTCGAATTGTTGACATGACGTTGTATGTGGCGTCGGGGGTTCTCGAGTTGGGCGCCCATGACTCAATGGAATCAAGTGTTTCCCATGCCAAGAAGCACGGTACAGGCTCATTTTCGACGGGGTCCTTTCGCCTGTCTAGGGGGCTCTCGCGACCTCCCATGACAGCATAGCCATATCGCAGATTCGTGCAAGAACCTGCTGTGAGCCTTGGCGACTTTCATGGCTAATGAAAGACATGGCAACGACGAGCTTGTTCAGATCGCTGTCCTCGGCGTTGCTCATTACGGGTGGTAAAGCGTTGGGGAATCCTGCCAGACGGCTGCCGCAATGTCGTGCAATGGCAATACTGTAGATGGCATCGCGGACCTCTTGAACCTGCAGAACGCTGCGCATGATGCTCAGGGCATAATCCGCAGCCCCTGGAGGGGCCGACTCGGCTCCAGAATACTGTACGAACTCGCCCAAGTGCAGCCAGAATTCTACTTCCGACTTCTTCGGCTCTGGAAGGTCGGGCGGGTATACGAGTTGGCGCAATGGGTTCGAGACGAGGTTTTGGTTGGTAAGAAGGCACTCCAAAATGTCCAAACGGGCACGCACTTCTCGAAGCGACAGCTCATCACTTTCAGCTGAATGCCCGTTGCCGTGCATGCCATTGGTTTGAGGAGCTGGATGCTTGCAGGTCGCCAGCAGATGCCAGATAAGTCGAGCCTCCTGGCTAAAAACGCCCGCCATGTCGGCGGCCTGCGACTTGCCTCGCATCGATTCGGTGAAGAATGCGGCTTCCTCGTGCAGCGCGCGGTCGCTGAAGACTCGTTTTAAAGCGTTGTCGTTGGTAGTGAACCAAGCTGTCTGCAGCATGACATCCAGACCTTGGCAGTAGTCGTTCACAAAGATGCGACTGAAGTCTTCGTCCAGCTCCTGGGGTACCGGTGAAGACCGAGGGGGCACATCGGGAGGGCTGTGATTGCAGATGCCAAAAATGTCGGCCATAGAAAGTGGTTTGCCTATTTTGAGTTAGTGAATTCATTGGTGGGGAATGTTTAAGCTTGCCTCTTGACGCTGGAAGTGGAGGTGGAGGATGTGCGTAAGGAGCGGCGCCCTGAGGCCCTCGCATCGACGGGTCCATGGCGTGCACGCCGTTGTAGGGCGGCTGGCCTGGGTGCTGTCCTTGGCCCGGTGGTGCTGCAAGTGCCGGATCAATGGCGTTGAAGTTCTCTGTGGTGTGCGTGCCGCTGGTTGCAGCAGCAGCCGGTGCGTAGCCCGACGACGAGGCAGGTGCGTAGCCCTGGGGTACAGGACTTTGGCTGTAGGTGGCAGAGGCAGGTGCTGCAGGAGTGGATGCTGGAGTGGATGAATGCGGTGGGGGAGCCGAGTTGGGCGCAGGCTGTATTTGCGCTGGGCCGGGCTGCTGCTTGAAGATGGGGTCGTATCCGAGGCACTCGCGCTTGCTCTTCTGGCAATTCCTACAGACCGGGTGGGCTTCGTCGCACTAGAATTGTGTGGTGGTTAGCGCATGCGCAAAGTCGAAGTTGAGGTCGATTTAAGAAAGCTGGGTCGCCCTCGCTTCATGGTGTAGTCGGTCTCGGTTACGACCCTTCGCTCGGGGCGCAACGCGACGCGTCAAGTCAAGCGCGCCATTGACTTGCGCAGACCGCACATCGCGAGGGGAAAGTTTGCAATTCGGTGGGAGCACTTTACGGGCAGCGGCACACGACGCGCAGTGGGGTTACAAGCTGCACTTACCTTGATTCTCCTCTTGCGACAGGTCAGACAGCCCGTCTTGGTTCGGCGCTTGATCTCCTTCTTGTGGCGACCGCCCGACAGAACTCGCTGGTCGCCGTGCTGTGGTGGCAACTGGTAGCGGATTGCGGCATTGTACTGCGCAGGGCCCATGCCGCCCATCATCTGCTGGCCCGGCGGCGCATGCGGATGCGCCTGGTGGCCGTAGTACTGCGGCATTCCGTGCGGCGGCGGGGGCAGTGGTGAGCCCATTGCCTGCTGTTGCTGCTGTGGTTGCGGCGGCGGCGGCTGCTGTTGCTGGGGCTGTCCATCCTGCAGACGTATTGGTGGGAGGTTGAGTGGCGGCAGCGACATGTTGGCGCCCTGGGGCGATCCACGGTAGGCGTCATTGCCCTGGGGCCCTTGGGGCGGGGGATAGGTGTAGGTGGGCTGCATTGACGGCGAAGGGTACGAGTGAGGTGAAGGATAGGCGACAGGCTGCTGTCTTGACTGCTGCTGGACGTTCGGATCCGCCATGCTGGATTGCGAAAAGTGGGATGGGGCAGGCGAATATGGCGCGGCCTGGGAGTGGGTGGTAAAATCGTGTGACATGGGCTAGCAATATGAGGCCGCCCCGGCGCTGCGCAGGCTCGCAATGGGCGTGGGAGTGCGTGCAGAGCGCAGACAGGCCGACTCTGCTAGAAGACGCTTGAGATATCAGACGCAGCTGGAGGGACGGGCGCCAGCCGCCTCGAGGTAGGGATGTTCAGGCAAGTGGCCGAGGCGTGTGTTGGCGGCCGAATCGGGAAGCTAGCAGGCCCAGGGGGGTGCTCCGGGGCTGCAAGACACTGCAGTCGACTTCTGCGTGGGATATATTAGTATCGCTAGACGCGGGCACAGGGCCGGCTGGCAGATGCAGCGAGAGCAAGCGAGGCGCGGGAGAAGGAAGGGGACTTTTGGCTCTGCTTCTACGCGCGCGCTGCGTCCCGGCAAAACCACGCCCGTCGAGCGTGCGCTGCAAGAATGCGGGCCATGGGCGAGCGTCGACGGCAGGGAGCCCGCACAGCGCCGCGGGCTCCTAGCCGCGTTGAGCAGGTCGTCGACGACGAGACCGTGGCAGGGCGCCGCGCGCGCTCCATTGTGCGCGCAGTCTTGTTCATAATGCAGTAATGCATTGGTGCTGCGAGGTTGCTGGACGCTGGGAAAACTCACTAACTAGCCTAAGGGCCTCTGCTGCTCGCTTCGTAGTCCCCGGTGGATAGCGGCTGTAAACGAGCTCGTCAAACCACACGCTGGCGGCGCGGTGCTGGGTATGTCGGATGAACAGTGCAGCGTCGCCAACAACGCTGGCCGCCGTCACTCTCGCTGCGTGGTCTGGCGGACGGGGATATGGGGAGCAGGCGGGCGATGGAGCGGACAGGCCTGTGGAAAAGGAAATTAGCGTCCAGTCCGCTGGTCGCGCTGCACATCACGTGCCACGCCCTCTGCGATTGACCCCTGCCGCTCTATGATGCGCAGCGCTGCTCGACCTCCCATCCGCCATCCATGGAGCCAACAGCTGGTTCTTCCGGCAATCAGCTTGCGGACCGCCCTCTGTCTGCTCCACCCCGTCGCGACGTGCCATTGGGACGCTGCCCCGTCGCCAGGGTGCCTCGGCGGGCCCCGTCGTCATGCACTGCTGCGCACAAGTGCCAGTGGTCAATGGCAATGGCACTCTGGCCCTCAGTCTGTCACCCGCGGCTGGACTGGATACAGTGGGTGCAGCAAGGCGCGTCGGCTTTTGACGCGTTCTGCTAGCCCTGGGCGCACCGGTTTGCGTTCCCCAATCCCTTTCCGTCGCGGGCCTGGCAGCTTTGATTAAGGCTGATTGCTGCAGTTCCTGGGTCTCGGAGCGAGCGGGAGTGGCCACAGGCTGTTCTCTCCACCGCCGTTGCGAACCTTCCTTTGGCCCTCGATCTAACCCAACGGCCTGCTCCCCTGTACTGCAAGCGATGCATCGCTTCGTATACTGGACGTAGATAGCGTCGAATCCACCCGTCGGTTCCAGAAGGCCGACTGGCGACCCTTGGCCTCAGGCCTCTGCACCACCAACATCGTCATAGCCGCCGGGGTGATTGGGCACAGCCTACAGGGCATTATTCAACCTCCTTCATCTTCAGCAGCTTCCTCCGGCCCGGTCTTCCTTGTCCTGTCACTCGATACGCTTCGTCATATCGCTCGAGCTGCTGACAAGCCGATGAATCTTCCGCTTGTGCAATGTCATTTCCCATTCCATTTAACCGCCAGCACGGCGAGATATCAAGTGCAGCCTCAATTACCAGCCACCGCAACAACGGTGCATGCGCACGAGTGCTACTCCGTTCCGCCAGCAGCGTCGCACACGTTGGTCCCACACGCAGCCTGCCCAGCCGCGACCATTTTGTGTCACCCAAGGCTATCAACGGGTAAATCAACGCCCACGGTCGTTGAAGCCGTTGCCTGACGTGTGTCGAGTGCAACCATCGTGTGCAGCAGCATCATTAGGCAGAAGCCCGTCCATGCGGAATATCGTCCCCGGGACCTTTGTGGCACAGGTCTGACGAGCAAAGATCTATGCCCCCAAGGCCACCTGCTGTGGAAACGGGGATGCATCTGGTGCTTATCCGAGTAGCACGAGCGAAAAGACCCTGAAATCAGGGCTGGCCTGGCGGCGCTCGCGTCGATCCAGTTCGTACCACGGTGGGCGCCACCAAGTACTACCGACCAACAACGTTCTGTCCCCCAGTCTTTCGTCCATCGCTGGCGGGGCGCTGCAGTCGATTACCACAATAGCAAAGCTCGCTTGACAGATCTCGCTTATTGCACAGCAGAAAGCGAACTTCAAGGATGCCCCAGCAAACGTAGCAGCATGGAAGTCTGATCGAACGCCGATAGAACGCCAACCGAGACGATGCGCGTCCTGCCGCTCCCAACTAAGAAATCTGAACAACACATCACGCTGCGTTGACGTGTCCTCCGCTTCCGACGCGATGGTTCGAGAACCGAGCGACTTGCATCGCATGCATGTTCGCATCTTCTTCAGCCGCTCGCTCCTGCAAACACTATACGCAATTTCTTTTTCAAGACATGTTTTCAAGTCCACTGCGATGATGGTGACACACGCTTCGGAGCGTGCACACTTTCGCGATGCCAAGTCATGCTCTGCAAATTTCATTGGTGCTTCTACGAACAACAGCTGCCCCATGTGGTAAGGCTAACACGGCGACGCACGCCATCATCACCCAGCGCCCTGGATGCAGTCATCCTCTTCAGGATCCAGCACCGCTCATGCGAGGGACATGCATTGTATAGGGGTGCACGAGCTGAACGGGCCGAGCATTTCTCGCTTTCTTTGAACTTTCCAGATCCCGGAGCCCACTGCAAGTTGCTGAGTCTATTTCGCCGCAGAAATGCTCGATTACCAAACTTCCGCATGACCTGTGATTGCCGGTGACCTGCGCCAATCGTACGTGTCTGTTCGAGATACCGGTCAGAGGTCGGCGTGCTCTGGGACAACATCTCTCAATGCGCCTCTCTCAAGCGCAGATCGCACATTGCTAATCGTCTTCTCCTCCATGGCCGCTTGCGTCTAGTCGAATGTCAGCACTCCGAAATCTGGTTCGGGCTGTTGCCTGTCTGCTTGACCGGAGAAACCCTGGCTTTCTGCAACTTCAAAGAGTGGAAAGCAAGGTGTCGCATGGCAATCTCCGAAGAAGAGATCTGAGCCTGCACCTCTGCATTTGTGCTCCCACACCTTTCACAATAATTTTTCGACTCAGCTGCGTTGCAACCTTATAACACCAAGCCTTGGGCGCCTTGCACGACATATGCAAGTGTTGCGTGAGCTAGAGTTGTAGCATCCTGATACGTCGTGAGGAAGAAGGAGAGTTCGCGACGTACCTCTACGGTCCAAGTTCCCATGTGAGGTAACAACAGAACGTGCGGGTTCGTGATCAGTCGTTCATGGACTTTTGGTTCGTTCTCATGCACGTCTAACCCGACGGAGGCAACCTTCCCGCTGTCCAACGCTGTGACGAGTGCTTCTTCGTCTATTATGGCACCTCGCGCCGTGTTAACGATAACGACGCCATCCTTCATCTGTCCGAACTCATGCGTCGAGATCGTATGCGACGTCTCTGCCTAGCAGATGTTAGCAACAGCGCACAGTGAGTGCTCTTGTGCTTGGACCTCTTGTAAGCAGTTGGCAGACAAAAGGTGCTTACGTTTAGAGGCAGGTTAACGCTCACGACATCACTTTGCTCCAGCAGATCCTCGAATGTTACATATTCTGCCAAACCCGCCACTTCCCGACCCAACCTGCGACGATTGTGGTAGATTACCCGCATGCCGAACGCCGAAGCCTTCTTACTGAGGTTCTTTCCGATCCCACCCATACCTAGGATACCAAGTACTTTTCCTTCGGGATCGTGCCCGAGCGGGGGCTGGCATTGACCTCGCCACTCGCCGTCGCGAAGTGTCTTCATTGGAACATTCAGCCTTCGTAGAGCACCGAGCATGAGGAACATGGCAGTATCAGCCGTCGAATCGTTGACGACACCCGGTGTGTTGGACAGCTTGATGCCGCGCTTTGCACAAGCTTTAACGTCGATCTGATCGTAGCCAGCTCCTAGGAATGGCAGAAGTCAGCACTTGGAGCGTGTTGAGCTACTGTTGATCATGGCTTGCTCATGGAATTTCCACTCCTTACCATTATGGCATATGAACTTCAGACTCGAAGGAAGCGCTTCGAGGACTTCTTCATCGAATCGTCCAGTTATCTCGATGCTTTCGAAAGTCCTGAAGATCACGGAAGCATTGTTGAATCGGTCTGATTTACATTCCTCGAGGAATTCGGAGCGACATCGCGCATGCGGTTCCAGGATCTCGGCGAGAGACGAAAGTGCTGTCCAGGAGTCATTGGCACTGTACACGACATATCAGCTCACAAATCAAATGGCATCTAGCACGCGATATAATTTCGTCAGACATACTGTGCTATACGACCCAGCAAAAGGACTTTGGGTCTCATGCCTCTTCCTATAATTCCCGAATCAAGGCAGTCACTACCGGCTGTGATCTAGAAGGATTTCGATACGAGTCTTCAAGGTAATCTGAATATGTACGACCGGGCTGCATGGGCACTCAATGTGGTCGATCTTAAAACAAACAGGTAGGTACAAGAGAACGGGCTCAAACGTTGTCGGGAGCCCGGCCTTAAAGAAAGAAAAGCAACTCCAGCCTCCATCTCCCAAGCCATTCTTGCATCATCGCCGTTTATCTTGCACCCTTATAGCCAAATCCGCGCCCTCCCATACCCCGCCATCCCTCTGGCTCGCCATTCGATTCGACCACGCTCCCCTACCGCGCTAATGCACTGCGTCCCCTATCGAGAACCAGCTCAATCAATCACAAACCGCACACCGAGGCGGTGAACATGCTCTTATCCCAGAGACTGGGTGAATTGGCATTGCGGAATGGTGCGATAACTTGCCTGCTTGCGAGTTCCGAGTCTCGGAGCGATAACTTGACGCGCGCGCTATCTACCGGTGGAACCAGCAGTGCAGTGCTGGTGCGACGCGCTCGTTATCTATCAATGCGATGCTGCATGGTTTTTCGGGTCGGTATGCGGCATTGCGTAGCTTTGCCGATTGGCGTGGGGGCGGGGGTGGGGGAGGTAGGGGAGTGTGCGAGTGCCACGTTTCTGGTACGGGGTTGGAGAGGGCTGGGGATGGGAGTTGGGATTTGGGGATGGGGTTCGGTTGGGTAATGGATTGCGACATTTGGGAATGGGTGTGGTCATTGCTATTATGCTGTGGAGAGGAGAATTAGAGTATGGTGGTGGTGTTGCGCTCCACACACGATAGTATAGGGCTAGCTGTCATATAGTCTTGATGACACATGGGCCATGTGCCGAAATCTGCAGGAGCACTGTAGACGAGTCGGGAACCAACGGGGACGCAGATGCAATCAGACCTATGAGACAAAGGCTTTTCATCGAAATTCATTCTTTGTTCTGGGACTTTCATTTCGAACAGACTCATCTCTCAAAGTTCAGATGGAACTATCTCGCCAACTTGCACCTCTTACCGACTACTATGTGATGGTACCATATATAGATCAATTATTCCAACAATCATCATCATTTTCGTACATTGACATACACTCACCTATCACATCCATCACTTCATCGCCACGTTGAGACCAGCTTTTCCACACACCTAACATTCTCTATGCTACACTCACCATTCTATCCCAGAAAACCCAAAATCTAATCACTCCAACCTAGACTCCACATATGTAGAAAACAAGAAGTAAATACATATAACGAACCAACCTCTCAACACCATCTCTCACTCATCCGTGTACACATCCGAGATAAAAGAGATCGTGACAAAAGGCCAAAGTACCCAATATCGCCAGCAGTATCACTACCACACAGAACGAAAGCGAAGAAGCGACCGCACACGCCTAAGCATACACAGTCCGCAACGTAGAAACATAGTCCGCACGCTTAGCAATTTTACCATTTTGGCAAGTCGTGCCCGCAGCAACGGCCTGAAACACAGCCTTGCCCCAGTTACAAACGGCGAACTGCTTGCCGTCAGCGGAGCACACGATGGAGCCGTCGGGCGAGCAGGCGGTACCAGAGCCAGCGCCGGAGCCGGGGGCAGCGGGGGCTTGGGATGGCGCGGCGGAGGGAGCTGCGACGGGGGCTTGGGAGGTAGGCTTGGCTGCTGAAGGGGCCGGGCCTGAGGGCGCGGTGACGGTTATGATGGTGCGGAGGGTGGAGGTGAGGTTGCCGGCGGGGGGAGCTGAAGCAGCGGGGGGAGCATGGGATGGGACACCTGGATTAGCTGGAGCTGGAGCAGCTGGAGGAGCACCACCAGTGTTGCCGCCATTGCCAGAGCCACCAGGAGCAGGGGAGGTGCCAGAGGAAGGACCACCACAAAGGTCACCCCAAGGGCCCTCGGCAACAGTTGACTTTGTGACGTACTTGCCAGGGTTGGGGAACGTGTAGTCCAGGCCCTCCTTAGTGTTGCAGGTGCCCTGGCCAGCGATATTGGCAATAGCCATATCTGGAAGCGTATCGTAACCAGACTTATCAGAAGCGTTGTTGGAGACCTTGAGAGGCCCACAGTTCATGTACATCTCGCGGTTGCCCGACTTGTTCCACCATACCCAGCTAACAGAGCCTTCGAACGAATGGAGCTCGTTGGGGACCGTGAAGTTGAAAGGTGTGTTGGTGTTCTGGCCGTCGGGGAAGTTACCGCCACCATTGGGGGGCACAGGACAACCACCCTCGAATGAATGGATGACTTTCCACTTGGAAGCCTTGGTGGGCGCCTTGTCGGTAGTGACGGCGATTTGGCAAGATCCACCTGAGTGGACGGCTGAACCGAAAAGTACAAGCTGCTGCGAAGAGCCTACAGCCCAGTCGTTGGTGCCGGTGGAGGTGTAGGGTACGCTCTTGCATGGAAAGTCGGAACCGCTAGGTTCCAGAGGGCTATTGTTTGGAGCACCATAAGGGACTGGGCTCTTCATAACCATGTGAGCTTGCGTGAGAGGTGCCATGGCCAGCATGGCGGAGAGAACGGTAGTTGTAGAGAACATCATTTTGCGCAGACCGGCCACGGGAATGATTGTTGCTGAGGGGGTAATGTTTCGGAAAGTGTGTGTGATCGAAAGCAAGGTGTAACTTGGCTTGTCGCAGGAGGAAGCTGTTGCAGAGTCTTTTGTATATGCGTCTGTAAAGTATGACGTGTTTGTCTTGCGAGTTGCTGTCGATGGTTTGCTGGGAAGATTATCGAGCTAGAATTTATGTGTGGAGGGGGAGAAGCCTGGTGAGCATTGTAGAGCCACACTCAAAAGCATTGTTGCGGCCCGGAGCACAATAGCGATCACAATGCGACAGAATAATGGTGAAGTGCCAGTGAATGGGCGGGTGACTATTGCATCGTAAATTGTCATCGAATGAGCGAGTGACTATTGTATCGTAGATCGTCATCGAATGAGCGTGAAGAATCGAACAGACATGAAACTAAGAGATTGGCTAGCCATTGCTCTGCTAGTGCCCTATGACTCTGTGATTGAGAAAGTGAGAGTTCATGATATGAAGCACTGTGAAGGATGAAAGAAATATAACAACAGGCACAAAGAACGAAAAAGTGCATGGCTGCGATTGGTGGGAGTGCAAGCTGAGCCTTGAATATGAGTGCCTAGGGCAGATGTTAGTTACTTCGTAGTCGGGTCTCGCTGCTATATAGGGAGTCAGTGTGAGCTGCAAATGGATGAAGTAATGATAGAATGAATCCATGATCTCCGCTGACTGCGTCATAACGGATTGATTCGCAGGATGGCGAGCATTACCCTCATGGTGATTGCAAACCATCATGGGGTTGCCTCCATGAATGGATATTTGACAGTGCTCTCCTCTCGAAAATGCGGTTTTGGTCGATTTCGAGTAAGAAGATATTGGTGATCATGTATATTGAGAGCAGACTTGGTGACGATGAAGAATCTGCCGCGGTAGTGTCACGAAAGAAGCTCATTTCAGGTCTTGATGGAATCGAATTATTCAGTCAGCAGTTCTCTCATATAATCGGAGCGGGGCGGTGATTGCCATCTATCTCGTCACATATCGAGGAAGTGAACATGTTCGACGTGAAGCATGACCTGGAAGAAAAGTAGTGGTGAAAGGACGCTCGCCGTGTTGCGGTCGAAGTAAGTCACACTAGCGGGGTCTTGGCAGCATGCGAAGTGTACAACTGTGCAAGTGCGCAAGTGCGCCAGCAATCGACGGTGTTTCTACCATATTGCCGTATACGGCAAATTGGATCGAAATGCAGCGCACTGCTAGTAGCGGAGCTGGGCGAGTGGTGGATCAGTGTCTTATCGCGCTTGTGTCGTAATGTTGAAGGATATCGGAGACGCTCGGGCCCCACGCGCCACATTGCTGCGCCTCGGCCCATCAGCTTTCAAGCTCCAGCTGATATCCACCGGCGCGAACACAGCCACCGAGACCCTGCATCCAAGCATGCGCTTCACGTACAACAGCAGCCCGCAGTGAGATGGCATGCTTACGCGGATGTAGTGTCGATTGTCGATAGAGCGCCATGACGTATTGGCCCATCTCCTCGCCCTCCGTCTTTGCGGCCACCAAGCACGGAAACCACGAGACGACGCGCGTGTCAAGCGACGGACTTGAGGAGGGCCAGCATGACGCCGACCATGGGGAATCAAATGGGACCTCGGCACTTCCGGTACTGCAGGGGGAAGCTGAGCAAGAGACGGCGGATGTGACGGAGCAGAAGGAAGCAGTGCGGCCACGGTGCCAGCGCACAACAGATCGTTCACGCGATGACGATATCCATGGGGAGATTATTGCTGTCAGAGTGACGAGGAGTGGGCACATGTTTGCTACGCTCACGGAGTCCACTTTGACAATATGGCAGACGAAGGCATGTCTTCAGTACTGTCCAAATGGTCTGTTGCTGATACTTTACGTAGCCTACTGTTGTTCTAGCGTCTGTCTTACGCTCAGCGCAATCAATCAAGACATACGGCCCCAACACAGATGTTCTTCTGCGTCCTGACTCCCAAATCTTCGTTGTACAGACCACGCTCGGCTTTCTCATCACCTACTCCCTTGCGACCGACCATTCTTCCCGAGTCTACAAGACTCACTTCACAAACACACATGGGGGCCACTCAAGAAAGAGTAGTACGATATCGGGCTTCAAGCAGCAGCGCCAGCATGATACAAACGCTGGCCCTGGTGAAGGAAATGGCCTGAAGGAGCTCAGCCTCCGCTTTCGCATGGTTATTCGAGTGGACGCTGGCATTGTTAGAGCGCTGGCTCTCGATGATGAGCTGGTCGTGGCGACCGAGAAGCCAGCTGCTGTGCAGTGCATTCGATGGGCACCAGACAGCAGTGGAAGTCAAACCAGCACCGAGCTTCTGAAAAAGATGACCTGGTTGGGTGAGAAGATGACACTCTCCGATATGGTCCACGATCGGCCAATGAACTTGCTGTGTTGGATTACAGGCGATGGGCGCGCCTTCGCTGTTCAGCGCGTCCGTCCGAATGCTTCTCAAGAAGGCACCAATCTCTTCCGTGGTTACGGATTCCATACCCCAGAATCGGACGCCGAACATGGCGTCCAAGTCGCAATTAATGCAAGGTTCTCCCTGCTAGCCGTGGGCTGCTCCAATGGCGATATTTGTGTATACACGGCCCGCGACTACACTGGCAACATTCCTTTGTCTCATCGCTTGAGACCGAACTCAATTTCGCCTGGTAGACTGACCGTATTGGCCTATTCACCGGACGGCTACTGTTTATTTGCTGGTTACGAGAATGGTTGGGCCATGTGGAGTGTTTACGGGAAACCCGGTGCCACTAGCTTTGCAGCAGACCGCACATTGTCGGAGGCAAATGAAGAGTCTTGGTTACTGGGCGTTCACGAGGTTTTTTGGATTGGCTCTGGAGCAGAGCTCGTCATTCTGGGTATGAAGACCAATCGATTGGTTGTTCTGGAGATGGCTCGCAGCGCTGTGACAGGGTGCTTCTCTTCAGCTAACATATCGAGATCTCTCATGCAGACCAGCACTGGTTTCATGATATATCGTGGCTATGAACTGCCAGATCTCACCACAATATCTGCAGATGTGTCGCTTTGGCACCATGTTCAAGTTCCGTCGCACTACCTCGTGGATCAGTGGCCGATACGATGTGCTGTCATATCGAATGATGGTCGGTACGTTGCAATAGCCGGAAGAAGAGGCCTTGCACACTACAGTGTTAACAGCGGACGCTGGAAGATGTTCGATGATCCGTTCGTCGAGAACGAGTTCACCGTGCGAGGCGGCATGTGCTGGTTTCAGCACGTCCTCATTGCAGCTGTAGAGTCTCATGATTCGCACGAGGTACGGCCAAATGTGGATGAAATTTCAAGGACAATAACTGACAAAAAGGCTATAGATACGGATTTATTCCCGCGAAGCAGCGCTTGACAACACACACATTATGCACGTCCAGAAGCTGCCAACACCAATTGTTCTGATTGCACCTTCGGGGGAGGATTCACTCCTCGTTTACACCTATGAAAACGTTCTATATCACTATGTCATCAGCGTAGCAGACGCTTCAGTGAAGTTGATACAAGTCGGTCAAATCGCACTGCATGGAATCATTCGTGCGCCTCCGAGAGTGCGGGCACTGAGTTGGATATTACCTGAGGATCAAATGGGTAAGTCTCTTCTATAATGCTTTGAACAAGTACTGAGTGTGACAGATCATGGCGACCCGTCACAAGATGTGGCTGTGGCTACAATACTGTTCCTCGTTGATGGCAAGCTTGTTCTTCTTCAACCCACAACAACAGAAGGTGGGGAGTTGAAATATGAGATGCGCATTATCGCTCAAAACGTTGAAACTTATGCTCTCATGCGCGACCATCCCGCGTTCGCGGTGGATATGCACGCAGATCCACTACCTGACAGCCCATCTGCAGGTTTGACCTTGGAAGGCGTACAAGGCCACGACTTGCGAGACTCCTTATGGTATTTTGATGGCTCCGATATGCGAGTTTGGATTGACATGCAAGACGTCCTTGCCTCCGCATCCGCCGAACTTGGAAGAGATCTTCCAACGTCTGTCCAGATTCCGGTCGACTTTTATCCTTTGTCAGCTCTGATCAACAAAGCTATCATCTTCGGCATTGAACCTGAACTCATACAGCGGCGAGATATCAGCTTCGCTTTCCTGCGTTTTGCGACCAGGGTATGTTGTAGTTCGCAGCCAATCATAGCAGATACAGTCCGCTGACATGACACATAGACACACCTTTTCCTACCTGCATTGCTACGCTCGCACCTAGCGCAGTACAACCATCCAGCAGCTCTACACCTCAGCCATCATTATCAACAGTTGCAGTATTTCCCGCATGCTCTGGAGATCTTGTTGCACGAAGTTCTTGATGAAGAGGTCGACACACAGCCACCACCTGAGCAAGCATTACTGCCAAGCGTGCTATCTTTTCTGAGCTCCTTCCCGCAATACCTTGATATTGTGGTACAATGCACACGCAAGACCGAAGTACGCTCGTGGCGCACGCTATTCTCAAACCTGCCACCACCTGAAGAGCTCTTCGAAGATTCGCTGCAAAAGGGCAATTTGAAGACAGCCGGAGGTTATCTCCTTGTCCTACATACCTTTGAAGAATTAAGACCGACAGGTGACCAAGTTGTTCGCTTACTACAGCGCGCAAAGTCCGAGCAAGATTGGGAACTATGCAAGGAGCTCGCCCGATTCCTGATGGCACTAGATGAATCGGGAGCGACCCTGAGAAGCACCCTCGAACTCGTGGAGCTCAAAAGCCCTACAGCACAGCCACTACAGGACCAGTCGCATTTCACATTCGATACCACGCGACTCAGCATCCCCCACCGGGCTCGCCATAATGGCTTTCGAGTCGACGGCAGCCCCGGTATAGGCAACAGCTTCAAACCTTCTGATCAAAGATCTGGTGATAGTGGAAGCGTAAGCCCGAGTGGGAGCGCAGTGAGTCCTGGGCATGCTTCACCGCATGCGTCTAAGGACTACTTCGGACTAGGGCTATGAGATGCGCCACAACAATACCATATCATGTATCGCATTCATTGGCTGAGTACGAAGTCGCACAAGTGTGGTGGCTGGAGCACTTCGCGTGGCGTCGTATCAGCCCGCATGGAACAAAGATGACTTCTCGAAGACTTCCTAGTTCGCAGTAGACGCTCGATAAGGACCCACAGGGCGGCTGATGCAGTGATGCGCAGTTCACCATTGGAATGGATGGTCTAATAATTGTATTGGTTTCACGGCTCTTGAACTGTCCAATGGCGAAAAAAGCGCGCTCTAGGTTATGGACTAAGTGTATGCTAGAAGTGGAACATTCTTGCGATCGATAGTTTGATGACTAGCAACATTAGCAACCAGTAACACGACATGGCATGACGATATCTGTAATTTGTACAACGACAGGGATGGCGCCAGCTGACATGCACCGCTGCTTCGTGGCGAAGGAGCAAAGTTTGACGCTGCTGATTGGTCCAATACGCGATAGTTGCGGTGGCTTGTGTTGTTGGGAATCATCCGGGGCGGTGAGGCTTGCTCGATGGTTCACCTGCAGCCCTGGAGCCCATGTCAGCGCGCACGTGTTCACTCTCCGCGCGGAGACTGTGTGTAATGCAATTAGTGGTGGGCTCCGCGCCAATTCGCTGGCTTGAGTCGGTCTACTTGTGCTGTGTCGCAGCTGTAGATGAGGTTGGCATTGTTCGTAGCGACCCATTTGGCTACCAGAATGCCCTGCTACCTCTCATTCCACATACCACTATTGCGCATCAGACGAAGCTTCCATGCATCTTCTAGAGCCCATTATCCTGTGTGGTATAGCTTAAGGGCGTCGGCGCAAGGGTATGTCGGGTCTCGTTGGTCAGACCAGCAGTGCCTCCACGGCCCGCACATTGTGGTTCGGTAGCTATCAGCACTGCCACAAACCATCTTCACCGTCTTGCATCTCGTAACGCATGCTGCGCATTCACCAGTTGATGCTGCATGACGCACAAGACAGCATGGCCATGATCTCTAGTGTGCATACGACCCTTGGATCTGTGTTCCTCGCAGCATGTGCGCCTCTTTAGCAAGATGCGCAGTAGATCGAGTGCATTCACTACATATAACACAGACGACCCACATCTGTTCAGCCCTACAACCATCGATCGATCTACCACAGTATCTTCAGCCTCCAAAGCCTAGTGATACACTCCATTGAAGCATGATTGGCTAAGCCTATCTTGAATTCCGCACTGTCACAATCGTCGCAAAGGATCCGAAGTTCGACCATGACTGCCCCTCCCACCACGCACATGCCCTACACTTTCGACCCCTACTTCCTCGCCTCGTCGCCATACCTCGTACCTGCATCAACCTTTACCTTCGAACCAACTTTTGCCTGGCATCCGATGCCACCCCAGCAGCTGGAAAACAATGGTAAGCCGGGATTTTCTCATTTCAAGGTATGCTTTTGAAATGCGCGCGACACGTACAATACCTCGGCTCATTGGCGCGTCTGCGTTTGGGGCTGAAATGCCGCAAAAATGTCTTCGCCTGCCAGCAGCCTGAGGCATTATGGCCACAGCAAGTGGTGTCAAGATCAAAGTCACAGTGAACGAGTCTAACGGACGCTAACATGATTTACCCCAGGTCGAGCGCGACAAGAGAAATATAGGAGCCCACCTGCACCAGCCAATAAGGAGCTAGAGAGCGATGGAGGTCTCATCTTCATCACGGGCGGCAAGCCTGCAGACTTCAAGTCGAAGAGAGTGATGACCACCGTTCGCAAGAAGGCTATGGACGCCTGGTTGAAGAGTGATGGCAAGCCCGCCAAGAAATCAAAGAGCCCTACTGGCAGATCGAGGTTCAGCAGCGTAGACTCCGAGTCGCGAGGTTCGACCAGATCCAAGCTGAGTATTGGAAGCCAAGATGCTGTTACCGAGCTTTCAACCCTCCCGACATCACTATCAGTCGGCAATGGTAGTGTCGCACATACCATGGAAGAGTCATTGGACAGATCTCCTATCACGCCAGAGAGTTATGATGCCGAGCCCGCGGAAGTAATGGGGCCCATTGCCAGACCGCAGCAGGCACCTGAGTTCATCGTCCCTGATGCACCACTTTTCCTAAAGTGTCGCGCAGGAGTCCCGGTTCCCTACGACTCATACGTCCCTGCACCGTTCGTCTCGATCGGCAAAAATATCGATCCATTCCGGACAATGTTTCAGTCAAGTCATCCTCAGGTGTCCGTTGAAGAGCTCAAATTCCATTGCAATCGGTACTTTGGAACCAGGGGACTTGGAAAGTACTGGATTCCCACTGCGCTGAGCTACTCACACACTTTTCTCGGCACCTTATGTCTAGCTACTGCCTATCACGATGTCATCAACGAGCGAGCATTGGAAAGTGTTCAGACGATCGCGCTCCGTCAGGAAGTCATACATCTGGTAGGACGCAACATGCTAGACCCCGAGGCTAGAGTCTCTGACCACAACCTCATGGCCATCATCCAGCTCATCATAAGCGAGGTCATAGGAAGGGAAGAGTCAGGCCTTGGCTACCACGAAGATGGCATGCAGGAGATTATTCAGCAGCGTGGTGGATTGAACAAGCTCGGTATCAATGGACGCCTAGCATCAGCTATATCTTGGGTGTCCTTGGCCACCTCGGTATTGCATGAACAACGACCGAGGTCCATATACGCTGAGTACTGCACTGCTAACTCTACAAGGTCGTACAGACCTACGGCCAGCCTGCCAGAGTCTCCGATATGCTGCCCACGCGAGTCGTGGGTTACCATTCCGAGATCGAAGCGATGCACCGTGGAAGCGCGAGCGCTGCTTGGAGACGTCAAAATCATGATCGACTCGTTCCTCAATGAGATTAGGTCAAGCCGGCGCAACTCGCAAGCACTGATGGGACTATATCAAAAGATCATTAGCCCAGCCGAATACCCGCCCATTTCCGAGATCCGCAAGACAAGAGTTCTTACTGAGCACGACTACAAGTACGAAGCCGTCCGGATTGCCTCCATCATCCAAGCAGTCGCGATCGTGCGACGTCTTCCTTTGTCCGACGCTCTTTCGCATGCTGCCGACGTACAGAAACAAGCAACATTCTACAATTCATTTGGCGCGGCCGCATCTAGCGAGTCACTGATATCGCCGCGCGAGGTACCAGGCACCGAACAATCCACCTCACCGACATTTTCCATGTACAGTACTAGCCCCGCTGTGCCACAGCAATCGTACTTTCAGCATTTTGGATCTCACTCCTCAGCATCTTCAGCGAATGCCCCACGACCGTCGTTTTCCTCCAGCGCAACGAGGCCGTCGATCTCATCCACACATTCCGCATCTTCAGACCACGTCTACTTCCCACCACCACCTGCTCCAGCGCCGAGTGACTCTACGTCTCTTCTGAAGGACCTCCGAACCACGATTGAAAAGTCGAACATCTCGGCATGCTGGTCAGACATGGCAGGTGTACTGCTTTGGGTCTGCATGGTAGCCGGCGCAGCGAGCAGACAAAGCGAGAGCAAGATCCACAAGAAGTACTTCTCGGCACTCACAATGCGCTCGGGCGTCATGCTCTGCTTTGAGCACCCTGAGGCGATCAACAGCACCCTGGTGAAGATGTCTGAGGTCATCGCAGCCCTCGGCGCAGAGAAAGGCACACCTGAGAAAGGAGAGGCAAAGGGAAAGAAGAGGAGGATTTGAACGTGAGGTTGCTCGCGCTCATATTACCCGGCTTAAGGGGCGCTCGCGGAGAACTTCTCCAAGAGTGGCGACCGTTCGGATCCTTCGAAGGTCGATTTCATTTTGTTTTCGCATGTTGGAGAGACTAGGATTTACACTTTCGTTGCATATGTTTGACGATGTCTTTCGCTGTACGATATTAACGCAAGATGCGAGTGTGTTTGGATAGCGTCAATTATACCCTTCGATCGCTTTCAATCAATATATACTTCTCAAACAAGGCATACATCACGCTGCCGTGCTCCTCCTCGTCTCCTTGAGATCACCACACAATACTAGGTCAAGATTTACCTGCGCAATTAGCATCACAAAGGCACGCATAACATCACTAGCCAAACAACACATTCTGCCGTAACTTTCGTTCATTATCTCATCTCATATCATATCTGCCGCCTCGACAGCTCATCATGCCTCATAAAGTATTTCCCCCCTTCCTAAGCAGACCCCACTCTCAACCCTGGCTAACCTTCTCCACAGTGCCATCGTCGGTAACATGGATGTTCAGCCGATCAGGGTTATGGTCCATGGTCTTCATGCTGTCGGGCTTGAGGATGCGGTGCTCCTTGGGGAGATCGGTCTTTGCGAAGGTCTGGTCGACATATGGTATTAGCCACAATCTCATTTCACATGAGCTCTGGTAGGCTACACGCTGGGGAAAGGGGATCAAGGGAGATGTGGGAGTGGGTATGTGAAAGAGAGGGTAGGACATACAGTCTCATCATGCGACTCCCCAATCTTCTTCCCCGCAAGCTTGCTCATCCAGTCGTCTCCGCCCGACGAGGATCCATCCTTGGACATGAGGCCTGGGACGACGAGGGGCATGGTGTATGTGGTACGTGGGGTGATCGCAGATAATCTCTTAGAAAGTGTAGGTAGAACGGTTGTTGGTGGCGTTCTGCTTTGTAGAGTCAGTGGTCAGAAGGTAAGGAACATGGAGGGGGGAGTTGTGCAGTACTTATGCAAGAGTTGTGATGACCCTGGTATGGTGTATGACGGAGGTTCCTTGAATGTTAGACTGTTTGCGAATGTGAAGGTATGTGGCAGGTTGCAGTGGTACGCGCCGTTGGGGGTGACGTCACCCCGGTGCTAGCCGCTTTCGAGGGGATGGTGTGGGGTAGGCTTGTTTGATAGACACTTGGGGACGTCAAAGAGGGAGGTGTATAATGTTCATATTATTGGAGGTTTGAGATAGAGAGGAGAATGTTATTCATTGGTCTGTCCAAGAATCGATAAGAAAGGTTGGTTGTCCACGAATTGAAATTGGGTCTAATCCAAAGAAATGTAGTGCACAAGACAGATAGATGCTGGTAGCAAACACACTATTTCTTCTCTCGCATCTCCTCGCCTAGGCTCAGATTCGGATACACTGGCAATTCCCAACCACTTTTCTTCTCCGGAAATTTGCCACTCACCCATTGAAATACCTTATCGACCCTCAAACACGACAGCAACCACAAGATGTTGTTCGTAACCTTGATCCCTAGTTCCGAGCCTGGATAGAAATTGGTATCTTTGCCTCCAGGTAGATTGCGATACATCTTCATCGACGGCTTCATGAGTTCATTGTACGCCTCAAGCGCAGCGTCCACGTCATCTCCATGCTTTGCCAGCTCGCCTGCGAGAATATAGGAGCCAATGAGAGAAAGTGTCGTTCCCATTCCTGTGAATGCAGTGGGACAGTAGCCCGAGTCGCCGAGAAGGACCACTCGACCCGCATGGAGCTGTGGCATATGGATCTGCCCCAATTCGTGAGCGTAAAAGTCGTCTGTGGTCTTCATGCCCTCCAGGAACCTCTCGCTTTCCCAACCTGCACCTTTGTAGATTTCAGACCAGACTTCTTTCTGCTGCTCCAGAGGCTGCTTGTGGACCGCCTTCATTCGCTCGTGGCGCTCCTTGTTCTTCATCAGGAAGAAGTATACTTGTGTCTTCGAGCGGTCGCCATTGCGTGTCATACTCATGCGGTGGCCAGGAGCGAAGTAGATGCGTGCGTCGTTGTCGTCGAAATTGATGCGAGGTATCTCGTAGTATGCGGCGTGCACACCGATGCTCCGGAAGCCTTTTGCACTGGCCTCTTCGCCATATGCCATTCGTCTCGTGCGTGAGTTCTGCCCGTCAGCGGCAACGACAAGGTCAAATGTTGCCTTTGAGCCATCCGAGTACGTCACGTTTGCACTTTTCCCAGACTGATCGAGTTGTGTGATCGTCGAATCAAACTTGTACACCAGCGACCCTGTAGCTCCAACATCGTCTGCTTTCCGCCGTTCCGCCAGGCTCGCATCGTAGAAGATCTTCACCATACTTCCACGCATGATCTCGTACTCGTTCGTCAGGTTGCTGCCTTGTCCCTGCACTGAAGCGTCGTTGACGCCAAATTGCATAAGTGGCGTGCCATTCTTGTCGATCAGTTTCATTCCAGACTCGTGCACACATGCAGCCTTTAGAGTGTCCAGTATTCCCATGCCTTTGGCTATCGGTATGCCCTCTGCTTTTAGGTCAAGTTGCTGACCACCGACACGGAGTGCTGAGAAACGTTCAATGACGGTGATGTTGGTTTTCGGGTTGGCCTTTATCATGAGCTGAGCAAAAGCTGGCCCTGCACACCCTGCACCGACTACGAGGATGTTGAGAGGCATTGCGTTGGTAAAAGCTCGTGGTGTGATGCGCATATGACTGAAAGCTGAAATAGTGTAATGTTGCAACGATCAATGACTAGGAGAATGTTTGAGAGAGAATGTTGCGCTTGATTGAAGATCCAACGTGTAGGTCCATGTAAAACTTTATAGAACCCTTCATAGGATGATGTTGCTCAAAGCCGTGCTGGATATGGCTACACCGAATTTACCTCCGATGCTACACTCGGCCTATGCACAGCTCCGAGAGCGACGTCCGCACCCAGGTCTACGGCGATGTGATAGGCCAACATTTCGATGACCTGATGTGGATCGAAGTTAATTGCCTTGATTGTATATTGCTGCCTTGAGCGAGCCAATGTAATGATCCTGGACCCCGTTCTTGTGGTAACTTGCGGCATAGCAGCGTAGCATGGCCACGGGTCTGATCGGACTCGCGGACTTGAGATTGTGCGCACACTTTTGCTTCCGTATCGACAGAGAGGTTTTTGTTGAATGTCACACGCGCTGATGCAGAAGTTGATGTTTGGTTGATGTTTGTTTGAGGTTTCGCAAGTGATGTCGGACTTGGTGGAGATGGCGGGTGGAAGTTGAGCGGGCCCGGCGCCAAGTCTTGAAGCTCATCGCTTTCCAGCATCACCAACACAACCACCACCATCCATCACACGCGCCAGCTTTCGCACGACCTACACTCCCCGCACAATCGTAGTGCAGGTCGGAATAACCCCAGCTCCAAAGCTCGCGCTCGATCACCAGCCACCCAATACCATCCGCACAATCAACGAGCTCCAAGCTCCCCAAACGCACACCATGGCCATCCTAGGCACAGTCCTGAACACCCTCGGCGCCCTCTTCCTCACACACGCGTAAGCACATCCCAACTACACTCACGACCCCCCTTCTAACCAGCCCTTCCAGCGTCTACTCCGCCCACGAACACACCTCCACCTCACACACCAGCACCTCGCTACCAAGCGACATCACCCTCGAACTCCTCCTCTCCATCGTCCTCCTCTCCACCGGCATCGTCGCGTCATCGCAGCCCCTGCGCCCCATCCAGACAGCCCAGTGGGCGGGTCAGATTAGCCGGAACGGACAGCGGGTTGAGGGCCAGTTTACGAGAGAGGGCGAGGCGGTGCTGAGCGAGGGGGATCCGTATGCTTTTCTGGGACTGGATGGTGGGTTCGGCGGGGAGGGGAGGAAGGGAGAGGGACGGAGGGGGTTTTGGGATGCGAGGGGGAAGAGGAGGGAGTATGAGGAGTGGGTTAGAAGGGGGGCGAAGGAGTAGATGGGGGTGTGGTGAGGTGGTATTGAATGCGGTTGTGTGGGTGATTTGGTAGGGGGATTGGAGGAGTGTCACGAGCTGAAGAAAAGAGTGGTGGTGTGTACAAAAGCATGATACCAGCAGGTCAAGAAAGGTTGGAAAGTTATGATCCATATTCGGCCGTCAAGAAGAGCACATCTGCTCACCACAAAATAACATACAGATTACAATTTCACTTCTTCCCAAACTCAAAAACGCCGCGCTGAACCGAGCAAAGAAACCCCAACCCTACGCATCCCCCATCATCTTCTCCACCGTTCCCCCCGTCCCACACGCCTTCATCCGACACGCCCAACACTCGCTCTCCCTCTCCTCCACCTTCCCTCCCGCCGCCACATCCCTACTCCTCCTCCTCTCCGCCTCCCCGCCCC
>QVXC01000500.1:0-23624 GCA_003501895.1 Phaeosphaeria sp. A1 3.1a | reverse complement strand
TCCTGGTTCCAGAGATTCCAATTCTTCAATCGCTTTGTCAACCGGATCCATATTGGTGGAGTTACGACGTCTTGAAGTTATCGTGTTGTTTGGTGTTCTAGCGACGCGCGTGCGCGGGGTGTCACCGTGCGCGGCCTGTCGCACTACGGTAAGTTTCACGCCACCTAAGTTAAATGCTTCAACAGTTTACGCGCAGGAAATCACAACGCACCGTGATACCAGTATCGAATCCAGCGCCCGTGGACAGCAAATTGATATCATCAAGCGTGTCTGTCAGAAGTCTATTTCCAGAAGTCTTCATTCAAAACGTCTTCGAGGGTCTTTCCAATCCGAGTTTCATTTACTAGCCCGATGTTCTCACCAGGATGATGCCCATCGAAGGATTTTGGCCTGGCGCAAAGATGCAAACAATTGCTAAAATAAATAGGCACAGCTGATATGTAGTAAAGCTAGTGGAGTTGGTTCACGTCAGGTGTCAGAAAACTGCGGGCCATTTCTCGAATCCCGAGAATCCCGAAACGTGTACTCTAAGTCATAGTAACGTGAACGCAGTTCTAGTTGGATGCCGTTTGCAGCATCTTCAACGGGAGAAACCTCGACAATAAAAGCGTCGACCCGTATAGACACTTTAAAAAGGAAAGATTAGACTGTGCACTCATCTGCTCATGGATGTGCAGAGCCGGCCTAGATGATTGGGAATCTTTCAACGTCTCTCCAGATGCAGTAGGCCCGCACATTTCCATGCGTTGGAGTGCCAAGAGTTGCATACAAGTCCATGCAGAACTCACTGGTCTGGAAAGATGACACAGTCCTTCCCGACCACTCAGAGTTGAGATGCATAACTTGCATCTGCTTTTACTGCCACTATGTACAGGCTAAGAGCTGATTGCCGATGTCCTGTAACTTTCCCGGGACCAAGGCTACATGTGCCGGAGCATCACTTGGAGCAGTGCGGTCTTTTAATCAGTTCGTCTTGTGCCGATGACCTGTTCGAGCCCGTGCCAAGCAGGTTCACAAACTCTGCTTATAATCCGAAATTCAGACGTCGCCGAGCCCAAATTTTAGTAAAGTCTTCTTACACTTCGATTATTTAAAAAAAAAATCGTAACGTAACTAAAAACAAGAATTATTTAGATCACGCGTTCGCAAACCCAACTCTCTCACGTTCGAAGTTGCAGCCTCACCAACCTCCAAGATTTCCGGCGACACAGTATACACCACAGCTATCAACATGCGATTCCAGATCCTTTTTGCGACTCTGTTTGCTACTATTGTACTTGCTGCTCCAGCGCCACAAGACGCATCACGATCTGAAGTACCTACATTCTGCTGCACGGGACGGCAATTTACCTTCTTCTAAAAGTTCTAGATTAGCTAGTGTTGACAGCTCGAAGATACGAGGACTTGGGCCTTTTAGCTGTTTCATCTATATTCAGATGAAGAACGGTGTATGCGTGTAGAAGGTCTTTAATTGAAATGTGTTATTCCTTGTTTGACCCTCCGTGCTAGAGGATCTCGACATAAATTGAAAAACCATCTGCATGCGCACAGTTCTGGCCACAACTGCAACTACAGTTGAAAAGGATATGCTGAGAAGAGCCTTGCATAGTCTTTCGTTTCGCAGGGACCATTACGCGCAACGTGGCAGCTTCGCTGTTAGATATTGAATAGTTGGCGAATCCATACGCGACGGTATGTACATCTTGTCCTGTGCCGAAAATGAAATGTGCGAGTTGGGAGTTGACTAGAGACCACAAAATTGTTCCTAAAACGAAGTTTCAACTTGATAGTGTAGTGCAGGAAAATGAAGATCCAATTTAGCCCAAAGACGTGATACCACACGAGCTCGCCTCCGGTAGAACATGGATAGCAGATAGAGATTGCTGAGAAAATTGAATGCGCGATTTCTGGTCCTTTGGGTCATGACCAGTCACGCACAGGTGGCAATCTTAGATCATACATCCTCCTCATGCGTTTCTGAGTCTCCAACTTTCGCTGTCGACGAAATGAACTTGGCTTAGGGTTTTCTAATACGACTGGCGTACATGATCCAATGAACCCTCTTTTAACCTTTAACGAATGCTTGGCATTCTTTGCCTCGTATGAGCTCCGTGTCATCTTGTGCACAGTCAGACTCGGATGCTAATATTGCCGAGGTCTTCGGGAACCGTTCGTTGCACAGTCGTTTCCCAGCAGCACTATTCCTAGCCGTCTCATAGTCAATTCCGGAGACCTAGCTGAGCCCGTACAAAGTTGAGTTGGCCTTATCTGAAGATTTTCCTACAACTTCGCTGCGACTGATTTGTAGCCTGACTACCTATAAAGGAGAAGCCATAGCTCACATCATCGAGATTTAGCGAGTCACTTCCCTACGCGTTGCCATATTCCATACAATCACATCACTCTTTTCCACATCTTCTATTTGATTTTCGATTATCCTTCAATTACCACCGCTGTGAATATGCATTGCCAAATTCTTATTGCAGCTCTCCTCTCTGCTATCACGACTGCTGCTCCCACGCCGCAGGTCGCTGATATCAACATCCCGATCCCACAGAATGGTGATACCTGCTGCCAGGTAAGACCACTCATTTGCGAACAGAACTTCTGTAGCGACAAGCACTAACGTTCCGGAGTTGTCTTGGATTGGGCCATTCAGTTGCATGATTTCCGGCGTGGTCAAAGATGGTGCATGTGTTTAGGATATTTCCGAGCGGGGGCGTTCTTTTTTTGCTCTTGTATCTACATTGCCAGGACTCAATGCAGTATGAGATTCAAGCTACGCGAGAATGAAAGGTGCGATAAACCTAGCGATTGTAGCTAGTACATAGTGGATTGCGCAGCTTCGAAGTTTACAAGGTGCTCAATTACCTAACAGACAATTTGAATCGCATCCTACATTTACAGCCAAACATAAGATGGAGCTTAAGCCTTGTTCAAGTATATCAACTCAGTCGTGTGCGGTTAATTGAATCTAGGACATGCTAAACTCAGTCTACTTTGCTTCAGGATTGCCTATATATAGCGTGCTTTTTGGTACAGCGGTACATAACACCTCACAGCACTTCCGTGGAGACGAATATACCTGACAACGACGAACTTGAATGTCTCTAGAAAGAGGCCTACTACTTCCTTTCTTTGGCATCGGTATACCCTTATCGGCGAACCTTCACTGTTACGAGTCCGTGGGCACGTTATTTAGCAACATTATTTTGCGTTGGTTGTCTCAAACTTACTTCGCCTTAATCAGCTTCCTGGGATAGAGTCAAAATCGCCAAAGTAACTCGTAATGTACTATAGTACATTCCTGAAGAGCACGTTCTGTGCCATCGCGTGTATCCTGTATTGAAGCTCTACTGGCATGTTGCAAAAGTCGGACTGGATGTCATCGTTGCCAGTAATGAAACACAGTCAAATAATTAACGTAAATGCAGCTACGCCTTAATTCTCCCAAAAATAGCTCGTATCATATCAAACCAGTATGGACACAATTACTATATACGCAAGCATCCGCACTGCTCCTCGAATGCCAAGTATATGCGACATACTTCGGGAGCCGAATAACGGCTTCGGTATATATGAAGTAATTGTTCCTCGTATCAGCCATTTACAGCCCTGTGGTATAAAGGCGATGATTCTGCGGAGCCATATTTCGAAAAGCAAAGCAAACGCCTTCGAGTCACATGCCAGATTTAGCAGCCTGAACATCCTACACCTCCAAAGAAAACCCCCCAACAGCACTGTCACATCCATACTTCATTCGCAATGCAGCTCCAGATCTTCGTCGCAACCGTTATGGCAACCGTCTCTTTTGCCGCACCCACACTTGCGCCGCGGTCAGATGGGGACATTTGCTGCCTGGTATGCAAACGCGCTTCAACCCATTGGGACCATGCTGTCAGTATGGAACTAATCATGGAACTAGCAATCGATTTCTTGGATGACACCTTACTCCTCGATTTGCATTGAGTTCGGAGAGTGGCGAGGGGATGTTTGTGAGAAAGCCGTAGTGTGATGGAAATATATATAGCATGAAATTTTGATACAGTAGTTAACTATGGCGAATATGGGAAACATGTGTTGACTACATCTTAAACATGGGAGATCGAGGACATGATCGTTACGTGATATCAGGTGTGAGGGGGACTTTAAAAGTTATCGACGACGTGAAAGACGTCGGGCACAACAGGATATGATAGTTGCTCAAATTGGGGACACATCGGTAGTGATATAAACTGGAAGGAAAATGGCTGGGAGCACAGCGCAAGGTAGAGTCTTCTGGGATCAATGATATAATTCATCAGATTCAAGCTTACATTTAGGTGCAATCGCAATATAGCGAGGAACATTGAGTATGCACGTCGTTGCTTTTATCTGGCTACCTGCGTGCACAAGTTTGCCTCTCTGCACTCACTCTCATCTAGTTGAGAAACAATTACGATTATGAGGGTCTCTTATCGTGATAAGTGCAAATAATAATAATCGAAGCTAGCTTACATCGCGGTATGTTTCCGTATATGGATTGGCCCCAAGTCTACCCCGTGCTTCCGCCACACAACCCTGTCCCATGTATGTCAATCCAGAACCGACGCCGATTTCACATCTCCGATTCCTGTCTACCCGGCCTGTACAGCAATGTGAAGTTGGAGATGGAAACACACGATACATTTCTCTAAACCCCGTGAAGGGGAAGTAATGTTGATCTTGTGTTCACGTCTTGCTCAAGTAGCAGCATTACGCCCACATTGAGACACATGATTCTTCACCTCATCTCCAAGTAACACAACAAATACCCATCTGAACCCAAATCCGCATTCTCGATTCATTTTGCACCATCGGTTCATCTTTCGAAAAAATCATCTCCTACGCCACTCAGGAACCCATCAAAATGCAGCTCCAAATCATCATCGCAACAATATTTGCCACCCTCTCACTCGCCGCACCAGCGCCCCAGCTAGCTGAATGATCTTCATGCTGCTTGTCGGTATGCTCGCTTTAATGTGCGGAGAGGGACTAGCACACGTATACTGACGATGCGAAAGGAGATGATGGGAGGCGGCATGGGATTCTGCGCGTATTATGGGGTCATGCGCAATAGGGTGTCTACTGCGTAAGGGACTGAATGAGAGTGTGAGGTAGCAGGGTGAATGAAGGTTCTTACTTGGTTAGCTGTGGTGTGGTAATGGAGTATGACTATTTTTATCGAAAAGATATGAACATTCGCGTGGTAATGAACATGGAGTGGGAATACTCGATATGGAAGAGAGCGTGTGAATATCAAAGTGGAATTGAATGATTTCGATCTCCACCAATCTAGCTACACCCGTGAAGATGATTGACACTGTGATTGATAACAAGACCGTCGATCGAAGGGCTATTCTGGGGCAGAAATAATTACCGTCCAGCTTATGACACCACAGCACAGCTTGTATTGGCCTTCTCCCCGGGCGTGTATACGCGTTTCCACCCGTGTACTCCACCAGCCGTGCCAAGCCGATGATTCCTACGACGGACACCGAAGCCTCAAAATTTACCCCGACATGCCCGATTTTTACAACACAAATTGTGTTAGCATTTATAATCTTCCATGAAGCAAAATACTATGCAGATCCTGAAATGCTATGTGCATAAATATACTCAGCCTTGCGCTCGTAAAGTAAGACATCAACCTGGATCCCCACGATCCGCAACTGTACAAGCAACACCATCGAGAACTTCCCGGACTACTTGAATCATCGAACATCACATCATCCCGTTCGTCAAAATGCAGCTCCAACTCATCTCCGTAGCATTTTTCACGGCCCTTGCTCTCGCTGCGCCCGCACCACAACCAGCACCGCAACTCCCCACAGACGGAATGGAGTGCTGCACAGTAAGTAACTTGGCTACGAACTTGAAGATGAATAGATGCAGTATCTAACTCTCACTAGGAACTTGTGATTGGTCCAGGTGGATGTGGACTCTACAGTGGCCACATGAAGAATGGAGAGTGCGTTTCGGGATTCTAATCTCCACTAAGACCCCAGTGGCGGTAGCGCGCAAGGTGCAAGAGTTTTCACAATTATCTTAAGATAGACGTTGAATCTAATCGTTTAATATACTGCTTGATTTGTCTGAGATGAGTGAGATATACTTCAAGCCTGGACAGCTTCTGCCATGGCGCTCCACCCGACGGCCGTCCACGGCGCCAACATCACAGCCCGCTGCGCGTCGCTAATGTGTCCTGTCGCTGCAATTGCGCCCGCGAGGCCAATGGCATCAAGTGCCCCGTTAGGTGGAGCGTTGCGCATGGCTGTCTCCTTTGCCAGCGTGCTGGCAAATACATCTCCACCGGCCGCATCTGCCAGCTCTGACCATCCCGTGTGCTTCCAGGGCGCAAGCATGATGCTGCGTCTCGCTTCATCGAACTCCTGTGCTTCTCCACCGAGAGAGATTGAGATTGCTTCAATGATATTTTCTACACGCGCGAGTTGCTGGTCACTCATGTCTTTCTTGGTGCGCAGTCGCTCGAGATCGTCTCGGATGGCTTCCATGGTCTCGAGATCATCATCTAGCACGGTCATCGCGCCAATGAGAGTGAGAAGGCCGACGTGACCCTCATGCTTCTCAATCGCGGTGAACAATTGATCTCGAGCCACCTGTTTCTCGTTCTCGCCGCCTTTGGCCCACAGTACCTCAGCTAGCAGGCAGATTATGTCGGGATTTGAGCCAGTTGCTTCGAGTGATTTGCGGAAGTAAGGGATGGAAGCGTCTAAAGCGCCCTTGAAATAGTGCGCAAGTCCTGCAGTAAGTCGCGCGGATAGCTTGACCTTGGCAAGCTGCTCCGATGAGAGCGATGATTGATCAGCGCTTTCGTCGAACTCGGACACCAGGTCCAAAGCTGTCTCCGCTTCCTCAACCGCACGCTCATTGTCCTCGGTAGCTAAGAGGTTACGTGCAAGATCCGTCTTCGCTTTTGCAACGCGCGCTAGCGCTTCCGACGATTCAGTCTTCTCGTAATCCTGCTCTGCGGCATCGCTCACAGCTTGAAGTGCCTTCACAGCAGCCTCGTGATTGCCCACACGCTCTAGGAAGAGCGCAGCCAGATGTTTGTGGGAAATGTCGTATGGTGCTTGAAAGGTGAGCTGTTGTAAGGCGAAAAGCGGTTGGATGAGATTGGTAATATCGCCCACGGCAGATGGCGAGGAGATCAAGAAGTCGAACGTCGATAAAGCATATTGTCGCTTGGTAAGAAGCAGTGATGACTCGGCAAGCTCAAACGCATGCGTAAAGTGTGACAACGCTTCATTAGCATCGCCGAACAACAACGCAACCAAGCCTTCACCGACCCAGGCAAGCGAGTAATCCGGATCTTGTGATTGTGCACGCGAGAATGCCTGATGTGCAAGCTCCGTATCGTTCTGCAAGAGATATAGGGCACCAAGATTCGTCCAAGTATGCACGCTTCGGTCGTTCAGATGGAGGGAGCGGACGAAGGCGTGTTGTGCGACTTTCGGATTTAGTGTCGTCGTGATGACACCCAACGAGTTCCAGAATTCAGAGTTGCCGGCTTCGAGGGCAATCGCGCGATGAAAACACTTCATTGCAGCTCGGAGGAAGGTCGTAATGCCACCATCAGCATCGCCCTCCTGCTCGAGGCAGACGTGAGCACGATATTCGGTCCAGCCCAGATTATACCATGCTACCGCCTGTGCGTGCTTGTCGTGTGAGCAGCTTGCGATGGCTCGCTTCTGAGCGAGGATGGCAGCCTTCAAGACTTTCGGAAGCACCTTTCCTTCGCTTGATTTTAGTGCTTCCAGTTCATCTTTCCCAACGTTGTCAATATTCTGGAAAGCATCGAAATCTACACCGACATCAGATTTGCTCTGAAGCAAGTCGCTTATTTCGTCGATGGGGAAGTCTGACAAACGCTCTTGTACCCAGCTGAAGAGACTGCATGCATCCCCAACAGCTTTCCACAGGTTGAAGGCGTCTGGCTTATACCCCGTTATGGTTGCTGCAATCTGGAGACCACGAATCGCGCTATCGATAGCCTCTCCAAAGAAGCCGGTTTCGATGCAGCGCCAGCTCTTCTCGACGAGATTTTGAAGAAGCGCGATGGAAACGCCAAATTCTTTCGGTCGAGATGCGAGTACGGCCTCGTACCCAGAAAGTGCCTCGTCAAACTCGCTCAGCTCGCGATTGACATTGGCCAGCATATACTTTGTGAACCAGCTTTCGTCTTCCGTTCTCTTCTTTAGAACACCATCAGTGGGGTTTTCTGCGTAGTTGAAAGCGCGGGAGGCAGAATTGTATCGTCCCGAGTTGTGGTAGCTCTCGCCCAAGCCAACGTAGGAGTAGTAGTCATCTGGACTGATGCGTAGTGCCGACAGGAATGACACGATGCTCTTTTGATACTCCAGCTTGTTCATCTGAATAACTCCTAAGGCTGAGTAGGGCCAGCTTACGCCCTTTCGCTTCGATCCTGGTACTTGTCGCGCTTTACCGGAGTCGACTACTCGCTGAGATACGACTTCGACAATCTCCCACTCGCCCTGGTTTGCGAAGAGGCGGGCTAGACGTTCTGCTGCAATGATCTCGGAGGGCGACAATTCGAACGCTTTCTGGAAACACTGCCGAGCTCTCTGACGGTCCTTGCTATAGTCTTCAAAGAAAATGCCCAGCTTGGTATACGGCGGCGCGTAGTTTGGATTTGATTTGATCGCGGCGAAGAACATTGCATAAGCTCCTTGTTTATCTTTCCGTGCAGACTTAGAGGGGTCGAGCTCCCATAGGCAGACACCAATCCTATATAGTGTCTGCGCGCGAAGCTCCCGACCACGTTGCGTCGATGCGTCCAACTGAGGGTACTCGAGATAGCCCTGCAGCCTTTGTAGCCCGGTCTTATAGTCTCCAGCGAGCGCTTGGCACCACGCAGACTCCGCTCCTATGCGACCATTGGAAGAGTCCTGCTTCAATGCTTTTTCAAGGAAGTCATGCGCTTTCTCGTACTCCTCCTCTTCTTCTAAGACCAGCCCAATTCCTATCAGCGCAGAAGTGAACTGTGGCTTGCGCTCGAGGATCGACTGGAAGATGTTCTTGGCCTCCTGGTGATTCCTCGGCGCCTGGTAGTACACCAGAGCAGTGCCGAGGGTGCTACTGAGCGCATCTCGCATCGGCTGCAGTGTCAAATCGGACTTCTTAGCCTCAGATGCAGCATGCTTGAGACCTTTTCGCGTGCTCTCGACTGCACTTTCGTACTCTTCCAATGACAGGTAAAAGTCACCTAATAGGCAATGCGCAAGTGCTGATTGTTTTGTCTCTAGTAGTCCTTCCTATGGTCGTGTCAGTGTTTTCACAATGGGCGTTCTACATGGAAAGTCAAACTCACAGTCATCAACACCAAGCAGTCCTCCTGTGAGAGCGGGTCATTGTTGTCTAGAGCTACCCCGCCCTCGCTGAGATCTGGCGCATCCTTCGGCTTGTCTCGGAGGGGATGTCTCGATATACCACTGCTCAGGTATCCTGTGATAACTTTAGAGAGTCCTTCTCCTGGGAAAAGCTCGACATATTGCCGAAGATCTGAGATCGGAAGGCTGAGTAAGTCGTGCGCGCTGTCCGCGTGTGACGCCATGGCTGGATTCCCTTTGTGAACAGCCTTTGGAGAACGCGCCGAGCGGGATTTCAGTCGCGATGAAGTGAGAGTCAAAAGACGCTGTGTAATAAAGTTGAGCGCTCAATTGAGAATGGTTGACGCTATTGTTTGTCTTTTCGTACGGTAAGGCTGCACGTAGGAACGGCAGGTGGGGCCTAGCGCGTCATCGAATCGTGGTTTCTTTCCCTCATCGCCCCTCCAAACAATCTTCCTTACCATGGCGCATTCATAACCCGAGCCCAGCCATAAAAAGGGCTTTCTGGTCATTCTAGATTCCGGCCATCAACTCACCATGTCCGCCAAAACCGCGCTGAAGGCTGCGAAAGCCGCCATAGACGCGAAAAAGTGGGAGGAAGCGAAAGAGCAAGCAAACGCGGTGCTAGAGAAAGATGCCAGCAATTACTTCGCGAAACTGTTCCTCGGGCGCGCAAATGATGCGCTGGGTAAAGTTGATGAGGCGGCTCAGGCATACAACGACGCGACCAAGATCAAGCTAGAAGATACGCAGGCGTGGCTGGGCTTGAGGACCATGTATGAGCGACTAGGACCCTCCAAGGTGGAGGAGAATACTGCGGTCGGACTGAAACTGGCCGAACTGTATATGAACCTGTATGTATTGGAATCCATGCTTTGTCTTGCTTGTCGTTCTCGCTTCGAGTAGAACCCTTGGGATGATGCGCATCAAGGTCTAGTATAGGGTTGTCATCCCACGCTGGAACATGGAGTATCTTGGGCAAGGATAAGACGAGACTGTTTTTGAGGAGCGGCACGTCGATAGAACTCCACAACCCATAGGCTAACGTAGCTGGACAGCGACGATGCACACCGCGCGCAATCCGCCATCGACAAGTTGGTCGACCACGCCCGCAGGCACGGTACCAAAACCCAGTACGCCACCGCGCTCGCAACCCAACTACCGTCGTCTCCCGTGTACTCCTACCTCGAGGGACGTCTCCCAGACCCTTCCCTCACATACATGCGCATTGCCGAGATTCACGAGACACAAGAAGATTCGACCATAAAGAAGCTCATCGACGAGCGGCGGCTGCGCCTCGGCGCGACACTCGAGGGAACCACAAGAGAGGTAAAATATGAGGTGTACTCGAAAAGCCCCTTGGAGGGGATATATGAGGAGATCATCAATTGGACCGGCAACGACGAGTTGCGGCGAGAGTACGAGGAAAAGTTGCTTGAGCGGGCATACAACACGCTGCTCGTGCTCCCCAATGGCGAGAAGGCGGATAAGCGCGATAAGGTCATGAGGCTTGCGCATGATATGGTCATCATCCGGCATCCATACTCGCTGGCGTGGCATATTGAGATGGAGTGGCGAAGCGGGCTTGAGGTTGAAGCCTATTGAGGCGTGATGAAGATTTGCATTGCATATGGGTCGTTTATTGGTGCCTGGTGCCTGGAATGAAGGCTCATGCGATGCCAGACATCATGCCGTGATGAATGAAATTCGTCAAACTCCAGAAACGCCAATACCATGCTATCTCTCTCTCTTCACGATGATCCTATGGCCCCGCTGCTCCAACGACCCTCCTCTTTTCATCAGCCGAATACATGCTCTCGCCCTGCTTCAGCGCATGGATCAGCATCGGCACACTATTCGCCTTGAAGTCCTGTGCCTCGCGCACTTTGTCGAGGTCATCGGCAAGTTCCGCTGCAATTTTGCGCAGGTAGATGGCGCTGAAGTCTTCTTGGGATGGTACGGGCGCCTTTGATTTCTTAGAGACCGGAACAGAGCTCTCTTGGGGAGCGTCGGTCAGGGGAGTATCGATATTGGTCGATTTAGACTTCTTTTTGGATTTCTTGGCGGTGGGTTCCGGTGCTGGTGATGGTGACGCAGGCTTTGAGGATGGTTAGAACGACAAATTGAGCACTGAATCCTCTATAATATACCTTCTCGGCTACTTCTTCGCTTCCACTCTTTTCTGAGGGCTTGGTCGAGACATCGCTTTCGCTGTCGCTTTCGCTCGATGAAGAGACTGCTGCGCATTAGCACATGCTTCGATTTTGGCACCAGTTTTGCTTGCCCTCTGTTCGCCTTTGTCGTTTCTTAGATCTGCGCTTATTTGCGACTCCATTCGGTGCCTTTTGTGCCGCCATCTTGGTGTTGCAGTGCAGATCGAAAAAAGTTCGAAGTTCTGAAGCACGTGAATTCATGCTTAGTCATAGTTACGACGCGTGAACTTGGGTTAGCGCGATGAGCGTGTTTCTTTCCACCCATCTTCTCATCTCATCTCTTCGTCATTAGCAGTCGCGACGCATGCAATTTCATAGCCGTCGTCATATCGCGAGGTCTACGAGGGCTCAGACTCCATACGCAGACTCTAAAATGTGAGCTTATGCTGGATGCTTGATGTTCGATTGACACATTTGCAATTCGCCAAAATGGCGTTCATAGGACGATCCTCCTCAAAGAACCAATTATGACTTTGGTCATGAGAGAACTACACGCTGTTCTCGCATTGTTCGGGATTATGCATAAATTATCTTGACTTCCGGACCTTCGATCTTCTTCACCTTCCGACCTTCCCACCAGGACATCAGCCCAGCGAACATGGCAGATCCACATCCTAACGCAATGAACGTCCCTGCATGGTGCTACGTTAGCCAGTGTCGTCTGTCTCGCTACTGATAGAGGTTCTAAGATCGTACCTGTGGCCCACGATGGTCGATTTATCCTGTTGTACCCCCACATGAAATAACACAGCACCGCCTGCAGGGCCGTGTTGAGCACCATCATATCGATCACAAAGGCCAGTTTCCACAACGATGTTGGAGGCGCCCGAACACCATTGAAGGTGACAGTATCCTTTTCGTGCTCAATCGCGATTGCTTCTTCGTACTCTTCCGCAGGCCGGAACCAACCTTTGTTCTGCTGTGTTAATCGAAACATGGCAGATTTATCATGGAAATGTACGACTCTGACCATCCAGTACCAATCACGAAAGCGCCATGGCGCAAGGCCAAATCCGGTGACGCAAAATAACGCGTTCAGGATTTGACTGTCGATTTCAAGCCAAATCTTCCGCGGTGAGTTGTTATCGTCCGCAGAAGGGTGATTCATGGCTGGCGCAGCCTTGAGCAGCAGGAAGAAGAGCATGGCGCCCCAGGCCTGCACAAGCTCTCAGATTAGCACCACTTCATACCACATTGATAATAACAGTGCGACTCACCACGATGTTGAGGAAGTATATGGTTATACAAAATCCAGAGAACGTTTTGAAGAACTTCCAAAACGCTTTCAAGCCATTCAAGATCGTCGGGCCCCACCCCGCCTTCGATCCACTGTCCTGCTTTTCTCGAAGCGTGGTTGTTCTACGAAGTTGTCCTCTTCCACCACTTTTCGGGTCTTCCTGTTCCTCAGGTACGGCACTTACGCCCGCCGTTACCGACTTTACCAACTCCAGATCTCCATTCTCGTCTGTTTTCGCAATGCGCGTGGAATGCCCATGTTCGTCGAATTCGATATTCGAGCCTCCAGTTTCTGGTTCTCGGAGTTCCGTCAAGTTTGGTGCTTGCGCAATCGCTGTGCCGGTTGCTTGCCACATGCCCAATTGTGGTGAGCCATTGGCGAGCGTGACGGATATTGACCGCGCTCGCCCGAGCAAGGTCTTTTCCGCCATTTTGGAAGCCCGGCAATGTCCTGAGGATGATATTTAGGGTGTTGGCTCGGAAATGGGTGAGGGAGAATGTAGAAGTCAATGCAACGCCTTGCAACGTTCGCAAATCGTTAGCGTTCGGCCGATGCAGCGACGACACGAGGTACGGACGGCGCTTTATCGGTCGAGACACAAGATCTGCAGCAGCATCTGGAAAGCGAGACCACTCGATTGGGTCGTCCGGAGCCTCTTCCGTGCGACGATCCGACTGAGCCTCGGACTAATTCTCAACTGTTGATTTGTGCAGCGATTGCGTGCATCAAGCTTAACGACGAGTCGCAGTCAAGGTGTGAAGAATCATCCTTGATATCTAACTCCCTTCTACAATCAACACTCAATGATCTTGAAATGCAGGGCGTAACCAACATCGCACAACTGTTCTTCTTTCGGTATGATTACATCAGCGATTCAAGGCGGGAAATCAATGTTTGTCATGCGCTATCGAGGTGTACGGCTAGGCTGAAGCCACTAACATGCGCCACTGTACAGGTGCCGCCGGACCTAACATACTAGCATGATGAGCGTTCTTTCGTGCGTTAGGTAACTTATGTATATCACTCACACGTGCACGCATGCGGGCTTACGGACGTTGGGTCCGAGGGCGTAAGTTGCGCCGAAAAGTCGCGATTTGCTTCGTTGCACTGAGCTCAACCTCACCTTTCCGCGACAATCCGCACTCGACCTCAAACACCATCATGTCCAGGCACCACAAGATAGCGGACTTCAAATCGAAAACTAGCGGAAAAGTTAATTCGTTTGGGCAACTGGCCATCAAGTTCCATCAGAATCCAACGATATTGCGACATTGGTGTGAGGACGCTCAGCGCTCGAAGGATTGGTTGACGGCTGGTTGTCAGAAGGATCGTCAGCATTGCTCTGAGCACCCGCCGCCAAGGTTACATATTGCCATTCACATTGTTGGGTCCAGAGGCGATGTTCAGCCATTCGTACCAATCGCAAAATTGCTGCAAGCGCGAGGACATCGCGTACGGATATGCACGCACCCATCGTTCAAAGACTTTGTCGTACGTTGAGTTTCAGGAATCACGGGATCGAGGCTCATATACACTGCAGGAAAACAATGGCATCGAGTTCTTCTCTATCAGCGGTGACCCTGAAGCCCTGATGGCATATATGGTGAAGAACCCTGGTCTCTTGCCTAACAGAGAGAGCGTCAAAGCCGGTGATATTGGAAAGAGGCGAAAAGAGATGGCAGGTATAATAGAAGGTACGTGGCGAAGTTGCATAGAGCCTGGCAATGGCATGGGACCCAAGATGACAGCAATGGATGCCGAGACAGCCGAGGATCTGTTTCTTGCCGATGTTATCATCGCGAATCCGCCGTCCATGGGCCATGTTCATTGTGCGGAGAAACTTGGCATTCCTCTCCACATCGTGTTTACCATGCCGTGGTCGCCAACTAAAGCATTTCATCATCCACTAGCGGCCATGGAATATGGGGAGGTCGATAAGCCGGTAGCGAACTACTTCAGTTTTGCTATCATGGAATTGTTGACATGGCAAGGGTAAGCATCGCCGAAAATCACAAAGAAGTCAGTCATTGGCGTTGCTAGCACAATGCTAATAGCATACAGGCTAGGGGACATCATCAACAAGTTTCGCGTGCAAACTTTAAAACTCGACGCGGTAAGCTTCAGGTTTTCCTCTTGGGACCATTCATTGTGAAGGTCACTAATAGAGATTTCTGTTTTAGATAAGTCCAATGTGGGGCTTCCAACTCCTACAAAGACTCCGCGTTCCTCACTACTACCTGTGGTCACAGTCTCTCATCCCTCGACCAGCAGATTGGCCGTCCCACTTAAATGTCACGGGATTTTCATTTCTTGAGCAGAGTTCGACATATACCCCTCCTGAAGACCTTGCCGCATTCCTTGCCAACGGATCACCGCCAGTCTACATCGGCTTTGGTTCAATTGTAGTTGATGATCCGAAGAAACTGACTGAGCTTCTTCTTGAGGCCGTCAGACTATCAGGTGTCCGAGCAATCATTTCCAAGGGGTGGGGCGGTATAGGCGGAGACGACGTACCCGACAACGTGTACCTTATTGGCAACTGTCCCCATGACTGGTTGTTCCAACGCGTCTCGTGTGTCGTCCATCACGGCGGTGCTGGTACTACAGCAGCAGGTATCGCACTAGGTGTACCAACAGTTGTGGTACCCTTCTTTGGCGATCAGCCATTCTGGGGCCAGATGATCGCTCGAGCTGGTGCAGGTCCACAACCGGTTTCATTTAAGCAAATGACCGCCGAGAGCCTTGCTGCTAGCATCAAGTTCGCACTGAAAGATGATGTGAAAACAGCCGTGCAGAAGATGGCCGCTCAGGTTGCGAAGGAAGACGGTGCTGCGGAGACCTTGGAGGCATTTGAGCAAGATATTCGTGTGGACGATATGCGATGTCACCTTTGTCCTCAACGTCTTGCGGTCTGGCGGGATAAGAAAACCGGTATGCATCTTAGTGGATTCGCTACGTGCGTCCTGGTCAAAGCAGGGAAGATACATCCGCGTCATCTTAGATTGTGGGTCGACTTGATCCCAGCTTCGGTATTCGACTGACTTTGTATAGGCTTCGTCATAGGCATTGGTGTAAGCCTGACCAGATATCACTCCATGCGGAAAGCTGACGTTACTAGATGTGCATGAGGGTGCAGAGGCCCCCATCGTCGGAGCAATAGCGGCTGTCGGAGGTTTTGCCACCTCAATAGGCACGAACACCGCAGACTTCTCTGACCGCCTGAAGAAACCAAATCCGGGTGCTCCCTTGGCAGCTGCCGAGAAGGCGTCGAATATCCGTGATCTTGACAAGAAGCTGCATCGAACCAGTCTCAATGCTGGACAATTGGAGAAGCTGGCGCAGAGAATGGCCAGGAAGACATGCGACGATCAATTGGCAGCAAACCTGCGAACCCCACAAGATCTACAATCTGAGATGTTGGTCCGATTGCGAACGCAAGACGATGCTAAGAGAGCTCAACAGGGAAGAGCACAGCAGATCGCATGTGCCACTGGACGTTATATGACAGACGTTTCGCGGACATGTCTGAAAGGTGAGTCATCTATCAATGTGTTATGTCGAGATCATCTGACGTTCCCCTACAGCACCAGTGGCGTTCTTCTACAACGTTGCTAATGGCTTTCGCAATTTCCCATCCTATGCCATTACTAACGAACCACATCGAAGGAGAGACGATATTACTGGCATCGGGAGTGGTCTTGCTATTGCCGGAAAGGCAAGGACTTCCGACGTGGTTCAACGTATGTAGCTAACCATGTCACAGGAATTCGTATTTGGTTTCGGCGAAGGCGTTGGTGGCATCGTGCGCCACCCGTATGTTGGCGCCAAGAGAGAAGGCTCGCTTGGCGCAGTGAAGGGCGTCGGACGAGGGTTGATAGGGTGTCTGTGGCACATTCTTGCAGGTATGTGTTGATTATCATGAGGCAGCACATCGTGCTGACGTTGCTACGAAGCATGCTGGGGCCTCCCCGGATATACGATGAAGGGGATCGAGCGCGAGATCAACAAATACCGTCTCACATCGCTGCAAGCCGAGATATATTTGATTCGACTCAGACAGGCAATTGACACGTTTGAAAACGCGTGCCAAGAAGAGAAGGACCGGGTGTTGGAAAGTTGGGAGTGGATACACGGGCCAGTGTAGACAACAGGAGTCTAAAATGTCGTATGTTTCAACATGTCCCTCCGATTTTTGACACAGACGTTCACTTTTCAATAGGTTATGGCGTAGTGGGCATGTTCTGGATGTCGTATCCGAAGCAGACGGCACCTGATGTATGACCAATTCAGATCACTGCTGGCGAAAATTTGATAGCCAAACGAGAGGCGAAATCAGTGATTGTCGAGACTAGCATGCGTCTGGATCGGGATAGGTAGATCATACAGTGCGGGACTTCATTGCGGAGGAAGAGCGAGTAAACTTTCGAAACTCAAGATCGGGAAATTCGCCCCTACGTAGGGGCGTAATGCGCCAGGTGGAGCAGGAGTCTCAGCTATTGGAACTCTACAGGGTAAGCCGAGTGTCAAAACCCTCACAAATGGTCAACCGAATACCCGTGCTTTTCATTGCACGCAAGGCTGGCTAATAATAAGCAAGTGTGGCTTCAACATGTCGTCTCAGCTGTGCGCCACAAGGCTGGGCTGCGTTTATCCTCACAGCCTTTTTACAGCCTTGTTGGAGGCTGCCTGGATTCCCATATAAATTGCTCTACTCTCGTCGCCTTAATGTATATCCTTTTCTCTACATCATTCGGCCCCGAGGAGATCTATTTCGATTGGAAACCCCCATCTCTGATCCGATTCGCGTATCGACTGCTATCTATCACACAAGATCAGCACGATTTTTTTGCAAGGCTGATTGACTTTCAGCGTTACAATTACCACGACTTGTGCATCTCCTCGATCGTTCCGCCGGCAAGAGGCAGAGATGTGGGAACCATTTGGCGTCATCTCTGTCAATGACACCACTGGATGGAGAGCCAGTCCGAATCAGAGAGGCACGCTCAACATTCTGTCAACATGTGTTCTGACCCTCTTCTTATGCGCATACACTTCACTGCACCTTAATATCCCGAAAGAAGGAAAACGTGGGTGGACCAATGAGTTCTCGAGAAGAACCCTTTGGGTATGCATCGGACTTGCTGCGCCCGAATATGTGAGTGTATATCAAGTCAGGCAAGGAAATGGTGCTAAAAGAACATCAGCTTGCTTATGTAGCCTTCGGAGAGTTCGTTGAAGCGCGCAATCTAGAATTCAAGATGCACAATCTTACTCAAGCTCTCGTGCCCGCATCGAAAGCGGAAGCCGGGCTCCTGGATGAGGACGTAGACATTGAACTGGAAGAAAGAACTCTTGGTGTTGAAAACGCCGATAGCTCCCGCGGTAGCGCAAACAGCCAGCCAAGATTCAATGACGAGGATCGTCCCATGCTTGTAGCACAAAACTGGCCTCGCGTAAACCACTCTCAGATCAGAGTACATCCGTGGACTCGTGTTCACAGTCATTTTGCGCTCATGGGAGGCTACGTGTTTGATTTCAACAAGGAGCACCGAACAGCACTGGGGATAAAATCGAAACGGAGGATACTCACTCCTGTTGCTTTGCGCGCACTAGCAGAGCATGCTCCTGAACTGCTGCCTGATATTTCAACCTCGAGTATCCTAGACAAAAGCAAGGCCAACGCCCTTGCTAAGCTTCTAGTTTGTACACAGGCAGTGTGGTTCCTTACGCAGACGATCGGACGTCTCGCTACAAGACTACCAATTACCCTACTAGAGTTCAATACAGGTCTACATGCAGTATGTAGCCTCTTCATCTACCTAGCATGGTGGCAGAAACCTCTGGATATCGAGGAGCCTTACTTGATCAAGATCGCAGGACAATTCCCGTTGAATGTCTGTGCATGGATGCTGGTAATGGATCGTTCATATTTTAAGCCGTGGCCTGAGTCGAATTCCACTGGGGCCCCAGATAACCATCTTATGCACGACAATGGCTGTGCCTCGGCCGGTGACCAGCAATTGTCTCAAGAAGAACACGATGAGTACACGCCAATCGTGGCAGGAAAAAAGCTCTACAGGACGGATGGACGGCCATCACTACTTACCCGTGCTGCAGTCAAATCGCAGCTTGTACCAAAACTAAAGCCGGAGGAGGAGGATCACGTTCTTCTTTACACTGGTCAATCAATTCATGGTTTCGTTCTCATGCCTTCTCGCCCGCCAAACGCCGTCCATCCTGGCGCCTGTTCACGCGTCCCACTCCGACATGTCGAGAGATTACGATTGGCTCAGAGTTTACGGCTGGAAGAAAGACACCGCAGCATTGGGAGCATGGAACCTTCAAGGACGCTGGGAGGCAAGATGTTGGCCCAAAACCTGCCCTTCCAAGGCCAGCATGCACTAGATTCAACACTGCATAAATGGCGTCACAAGAGAATGCTGCCGCCAAGATTTGTACTCGTCTTGACGCTTATGCTTGCTGGTTCTCTCTACGGTGGGCTCCATATCTTTGCTTGGAACGGTCCCTTTACAACCGCCGCAGAACGAGAACTATGGCGAGTTTCCTGTGTGATCATTGCCGGACCCTTGCCATTTGCACTTGCCGCCTCCGTGGTGCTCGCGCCCATCGTTGTGTTCTTCATCGTATGTGGTCCTGGGAGCTCTTTTTGGGAATGCGGGAAACGTGTAAAACTTATGATCAAGAGAAATCCTAGCCTTGCGATCATTTCCAAAGTGCTCTATTGGTGCTTATGTTGGGTTCTTGATGCGATACATTATGTTGCGATCGGGGTGTATCTTGCCGCAAGAGCTTACCTGATCGTTGAATGTTTCATCAATCTCGCCCACCTTCCGGAAGCAGTTTTCCAAGAGCCAGATTGGAGTCAGTACATTCCACATTTCGGAGCCGGCTGAGTCGGCGTATCCACTTTCATGGCTTCCGAGATAGACATCTCGTCAAGTTGTGCGACATTCGTTTTCTATCAAAACAGTTGTAAAGTAGTACTGACTTCATCCTAAAGTTCATGGTGAAGAATCAATTAGCTCACTAGAAAAAAAGAAGAGCAAATGTTTTCACGGATGGATAGGAATGTACGTACCATGAGATCAGGAAAGGTGTGGACAGTGGCGTGATTCCCCATTGTGCCATGAACCTATCAAAATTTGAGCTTAATGATTCCCTCTTCTCAATGGTTCCTTGGTTTGCAATTCAACAAACATCTATCAATCCGCCAGCTAGCAATCTGGGAACAATCCACTCCGGACCTACCCTTCTCATGGCCAGACATCATCGTCACAAGCGCAGAGTAGGAAAGGTTGTCAAACACTGTAGACTTCGTACGTATCGCAAATATCCCTGAAATGACCTTGCTAGCTATGCCGCAAACCAACGCAGCTCGGACTTTCCTTCCACCACGACACATGCCCCCTGCCCACCCACTAGACGTCCTCCGCTTCGCCCTTTTCTTTCTCCTTCTCCTTCTTCGCCCGCCCAAGGAGCAGCTACACCCTCACTGCCTCGGCTCTAGCAGCAGCATACACCTTATCATGCTCTCATTCACCAATAGAATCTCTCCACGCCTGTTCGTAAGCTGACAAGCCCGAATCCCCAGAGGTCCCATACTCGTTGCCCATCTGATGCCTCGCCACAACCTCATCATGCCCGTCCAGCTCCGACTCGTACGCCGCCACTACGTTTCTATAGATTCTCCTTTCATATCTCGATTGCTCATTTCCATCTTCTTCCTCTCTGTCGTCTTCGTCGTCGTCCGATTCCTCAGCGCTGTACATTCCTTCAATCTCCTCATCCTCGCTGTACATGTCACTCAACTCGATGTGGCCATAATTGAAACCTCCCTCCCCATAAATCTCCTCGTCCTCGTCGAAGTCTCTCCACCTTAACCCTGTAGCGTGCCTACCCAAATGCTCGGGCTTGATCTGCTCGTCGACAAACTTCCAAGTGTCTGTCACAACCACATACTCGAGAATATCGCTCTTGGCAAGATGGTCCCACGTCTTGCCTTCCAGCTTGCTTGTTCCTTTCCACGTCCACTCTTCCAGCTTGGTCTTCTCTGCACTCAGATATCCCTCCCAGTCATCCATGCCGCCATTATCTCTTCGTACTGGCAGCTTGTATTTCTTGTTGCGCTGCACGATAGCCATCATCTCCCCCTTCTTTGGCACGCGCGTCTCGTACTCAACCTTCAGCTCCCGCAGCCCAGGCGTACCAAGGAAACTTTGCAGCCATATCTCCTGCATAGTCAGTGGCGCATCGTCTTCCCACCACCACCAGTCGGAGTAGCGGATCGTGATGGTGAGTTGAGTGGGCCGGAATTGTGGGAGCCGAAACAAGATGCCCAGCCAGCAGCCATTTTCGAGCCAGTACATTTGCGTGAAAAAGCGGACTTTTTGCAGCGCTTCGGCGGCCTTGGGAGTAAGGCTCTTGAAGAACTGAATGCATGCAAGGTTTCCGGAGCGTCCGTCCGGACCGCGATCTAATTTTCGTGTCAGTTCGACAGGTCGTCACAAGAATGCTGATGGATTTACCGAACCAGAAAGCCCATTCTAGCTCTTTCAAAAACACCTTCTGACCTTCTGCATATGCGGCTTTGCAGGTTCGCAACAGCACGCTGTTGCTCTTACGTGGCGCCTCAAAGCCCGGGCGGAACCAGTAGGAGTTTTCGGGATATGCCTCTTCTTTATCTTCGTGCGGCATGAGCGCGAGTGCGAAGATTTCATTTCTGATTTCCCCGGGGAGGACGCCGAATAGTGGGCTCTGCAGCTGGAAGTTGGTAACTGGGAACTCGAGAGTCGTCATAGCGTAGGTGGTGTGCTGAAAACTGTTCCCGCGAAGCGATGTGCGTGTTTGTGAAGAGGTTTGCCGCAAATTTAATGGGATATATGCGTTCGTGGAGGTGAAAGATGAAGGTGTAGTACGGTGAGTGCTAGCGCGCGGGGTGGGGCAGTTGCCTGATGGAGGCCTGGTGGTGCCAACCTTAATTTCAAAATTAGCTAACTACCAGTTGCCGGCACCAAGGTCGCCAAATTGCAGCACACAACACTTTATGATTCCAAAACCCTGGCATCTACATATTCTAGATTATATCCTTCTAATCGAGTGTTCTTGCAGGTCCGTATTCTGACTCTGTATAGTACGATCCTGAAGGATGATACAGTTGTAGGTCAAAACTTTCTTTGTCCAACGCTCTAGCCACCACACCAAACATGATCGACCCAACACTTCACTGCGTTATAACTTGAAATACTTTTCCGTTTTCGAAAAGCTATACTCGCCTCCAGCCTCCACGTCCAACGAATCACGCAAAGAGCTGCACTTTCTTACCCGAGAGTCTCCCACATACTTCAGAAGGTCAACTAGTCGCAGCACCACTACATGTCTTGAATGAGTCCGAACTTCTACCAATCACCCAATCAACGAACCAGCTAACCGACCAATAGAGGGATTGCGGTCAAAAAGAATCTACGTATTGTGGTGTAGTATATGGGCACGTGATCAATGAGGCTTCGGTGGCTGAGGAAGGCTTAGGTAACAAGGGCTCGGGTGTGATTTGGCACATGGGATGGAAGCAGATAGGCACCTACAACTACTCGGGGATACCTACAATATACTTCATCTCAACTCTCTCCACCGATTGCGGGTTACCTCTTGGATCCTTGAGCATGGAGCAGTATTTCTCCCACAGTATCTGTCACCAAGCTATCATTGATTCGAATTTCCGCCTGATAAATGCACTGATACCTTCTCACCACATACGTTTCATGAATCAAACCGACCCAACGCAAAACATCAAGCAAAACGTATTTCAAGCATACATCCAAAGAGAGAATTTACATCTTTGTCTCTCTCTACATATACGACTCTATCTTAAATCTCCATCCCCAGCTCCCGCCTCTCCTTGTCTCTGCAAAAAGATCGGAAAAACCACATCTTCCGCTGAAATGAATATCCGTAAAGCAAGTTGCTACTCAAAACGCACCAGCACCGTGATATGCAGAAACTTGGGTAACGAGCATACAGTTTCTCACCATCAGGCCCAATTCGAAAGAATTTTCAAAGCCATTTGTATGTATTGATCTAAGCTGCACTGATTATATTCCACATCCACGATATCGTGTTTGAGTGCCAACGTTCACGACCCGAGGTTTATGCATTATTATTCCAGATTCTCTTCTTGGCCAGATCGACGCATTACGCATTACTCTCGACTTCAGTATGGGGGATGGAGGACAAGAGGAGATGATGGGAATGATGACATTGAACGATGGATCCAGATCTACAATACAGTGTCGAAGGAAAAGAAGCTCCCACTTCGGCAATCTGCTTGAATTCGCAAAACAATGGGTCTGTTAGGGTGGTGTTGTGTTCCCGCATATCACTCTCTGCATGCCTTCCTCCCCATGAGTAATACAAAATCAAAATGAAAAACATACGAAATACATTTCATTAACATTGGTCGTCACATCGCTATATCCAGTCCGATATGCCATTTCGAACCCAGGTTTTGTCTGCCGCTGGTGCTTCTAATGCTCATCTCATCCCAATTCGTTCCCCTTCCTCCCCAATTCCCATGGTGTATTTCCATTGCTGGTCACATCAATATATCAAATGCAATACATTCATTTAGAACCAGGCTCATCATGTCTCTGGTTATTTTGCTACTCCCTTCATTTTAATCATCCCCCTCATCCCATCCCACCCCCTCTCCCTCACCATCTCTCCTCTACTTTTCCTCCCCCACCCCAACTCCCTCCCTATTTATAAAGC
>QVXC01000499.1:0-23616 GCA_003501895.1 Phaeosphaeria sp. A1 3.1a | reverse complement strand
TCCAACAACAACCACAGTGCGACATCAAGATGCATCTGATCCTCCGACCCACCGAATCCTCCATGCCCAGTCTTTTCTCCAGATTGATCTGAGCTGGGGCAGTGGAAGTTCGGCAAAGGCATCAGCATCCGGTCGATTGCAGCCCTGTGTTTGCGATTCAAGAAGTATCCACACGCTCCAGTTTTCACATGTTAGGCTCGTCGACGTGGCCTTGCTTCCAATCTGCACTACTGCGAAACGATACGTTACCGCGCAGCCGAAGTGGAGGTGAGCACCTCGGAATGGACATGCTCCCGAAGCCGCTGTTGCTGTTGCTTCGAGTATGTGCGATGTTGTCATGTCTCGTATTCTTGATTCGGTGTTGCTATCCGCCGGCTCGTATCGGTGATACTGACCTCAGACAGTGGCTGGCGCGATCGAAATATCTACAAACTGGCACAGAGAATGTCGGTAGGAGACCTAATGTCAAAGTCAGATGCGATCGATCAAGGCACATACGAGACACTAGGAGACATCTTGAACCTTTTGCGCAGCATACCAGAGATTATACCCACTATTTCGCAATGAGCAAGCTAATCAGCTAGACATAGCCAATCTTAAGGCGTTACAACTTATCCAAAATTGTCCTTCGAAAATAGATGCAGCGAGTTCGATCGGGTCTGTTTGTACTTTTCACTCTATGACAGAACAAGCTGGGAACAACGGAAACAGGACTGGACCCTACTATTAGACGTACGATGAGAACTGAAAAAATCATATTCGGCGGAAGGAGAGCAGCTTCAATGTCTGGAACCTGAACAGCTCCCATTCCGATCCCCTTTAAAATGCATCATCAAACTCGGACCACGCCGTCACAGAACATGTCATAGAAAAGCGCAGCCTTTTGGTACCAATGGCAAGCTTGTAAGGCACAGAAACCATCTTCAACCTCGGGAGACAATACATCATTTCTAATCGCCCTCGCAGCTGCCTCTAATAGATATTACGGGAGACACCGCCTTTTCGTGCCCACTCATTTGAATTAGTCAATTAGGATCCGACTATTGAATTGTAATGGTCTGCCCGGACTCTGATTCAACTTCTAGTGTCGGCTAGACATGTCACATCGACGTCCCATCCATCCGCACGTTGCTGCAAAAGAAATACATCCAAAGCAACTGCCCAGCTTCACGGAACGATACTGCACAATCTCGCACCCCATCTGCATAGCTCTCCCACACACACGCCCTCTACTTCTCCCTCTGACCCTCCACCTCCCCCTCCTTATCCTCCCTAACCCTAAACCCCACCCCCGGAATCCCACTCCTCAACGCCAAACTACTACACACCACACTCACACTACTCAACGCCATGGCCAAACTCGCCCACACCGGATCCAACCTCACATGCTTAACGCCACTGCTCTCCATCGCCATGCCCCCCTCCATGCCCACGCCATTATGATGCATATCCATGTGCTCCGTGCCCGTGGTAATGGGGAACAGCACGCCCGCCGCAATCGGCATCGCAATCAAGTTGTACACGAGCGCCCAGCCAAAGTTGAAGTAGACGCGGCGGAACACGACGCGCGAGAGGTCGAGCAGCGTGAGGATGGTGGTGAGGCGCGAGTTGATGAGGATGAAGGAGGACGAGGAGAGGGCGATATCTGAGCCGGAGCCGATGGCGATGCTGAGGTCGGCGGTGGAGAGGGCGGGGGCGTCGTTTATGCCGTCGCCGACCATGGCTACTGTTGCGCGCTTGGGTTTATGTGACTTCTTCAGGGAGGAGAGGATGGGGATGTGGAAGAGGCCTGCTTTGTGTGGTTTTTGTAGAGTTTGCTGGAGATACTTGATTTTCTCGGCTTTTTGGTCGGGGAGCACGCCGGCGATGATGTTGGACGAGGAGATGCCGACTTGTGCGCCCACGGCGTTGGCTGTAGTTGGGTTGTCCCCGGAGAGCATCCAGACATCGATGCCGCGCTTCTTGAGGGCACTGATGACGCCGATCGCTTCTGGTCGGAGAGCGTCTGCGATTGAAAAGATGCAACTGAGTTGCCATGCCGGTGCAGCAACATCTAAGCTCTCGGCGTTCTGCTGTGGTGGCACCAGAAGTGCTAGTAGTGCGACAGATCTTCCTTGCGATTTCCATGACTGAAGGGCGGCTGTGTTGTCGGCATCGATGTAGACATCATGATCCATCGCGAAATTCTCGTTGCCAATAATCGCCGTGATCTCCTGCCCATCGATCCTGAAAGTGCCCTTCAAGCCTCTGCCTGGCACCTCATCGACGTCAATGGCGGTCGTTGTGTCATGCGCCTGCTTGCCACAGAACGACACAAGTGCTCGTGCGACGGGATGATTGCTGTTCTCCTCCAGTGTCTTCGCGATGCCCAACACCAAGCTCCTCTCTAGGTCACCAGAGAATTTATGGTCTGTAACAGCAGGATCACCGCCCTCGGTAAGTGTGCCTGTCTTGTCGAAAACGATACAGTCGAGCGAACTTGCTTCCTGGAAAGCCTCGCCTCCGCCTCGCACAAGAATACCATGTTTAGCAGCAAGTCCGCCACCAACAAAGAGGGCGGTTGGCGCTGCTAGGCCGATACCACAAGGGCATGCGATGACGAAGACTGCGATGGCGAATCGCAAAGACCAGAGCGGCCATCCGCCAGCATTTTCATTCTTCCACTTTTTCGGGATGCCACCTGTAACACCGAGCAGAAGCCATACAAGCCATGTCGTAATAGCTACGGCAATGACAAAGGGGACGAAGTGCGAGGTGATGGTGTCGGCGACTCGCTCAACCGGTGCTCGTTTCGTCTGACCTTCTCGAACAGCAGCGATGATTTGATCCAACATGGAAGTACCGGACACGCTTGTAATTCTGACCTTGACGGGTCCGCCCTTGTTCATTGTACCAGAGAAGACCACGTCTCCTGCAGTCTTCTTGACTGGTCGAGACTCGCCCGTCAAGCTAGATTCATCGAACACAGAAGTTCCGTCCAGTACCTCACCGTCGAATGGAGGCGAAGCCCCGTGGTGAATGCGGACAACGTCACCAATTTCGAGCAAGTCGGTGTCAACTTTGCTATCCCCCGTCCCGGTGACTAGAACCGCTTCGTCTGGTCGAAGCGCTCCAAGTGAAGTGACTGCATCTCCAGTCTTTGCTTTGCTGTACGCTTCGAGGAATCGGCCGATCAGGAGGAACATGGTGAGGAAAACCACGGCATCGAAGTAAGAGTCGGTCATGGACCCGTGTGTTTTCATTGTCGCAGCCAAAGCCAGCTCCACCACAGATGCAAAGTAAGCGATGGTCGTACCCAAGCTAATGAGCATGTTCATGCTGCCAAAGCGAGTGAATCGGTGTAGCCATGGAGTCCGACTTCCTGGCCTCCACATGGATTTAATTTCTTTCAGCGCTCGACGATGGAAGGTATCGGCAGCGAAGAAGTAGATAGGTGTCGCGAGTATGAAGAGCGCCCAGCTCAGTCGAGTAACATTGCCTGCCCAAATAGTGCCCATGAGGTACTTTCTGATAGGATGTTTCGAGCTGATCAAACTCATAAAGACGATTCCAAGAACGAACGTAGGTATCGCGACAATGATGCAGAGCACAAGGCGGAAAAGAATGCGCTTTCGCTCAGTCGCATGCATCTCTCGTGCACGTTCCTCGATGGTCGGAGGATGGAACACTGAAGGCTGGAAGGCTGGGTTGATGTTCGAGATTGTGCTAAAGATCTGCCGTACCGTCAAGGCTGGAGGCTCGGGCCTGTACTTGATGTACAAGATCGGTGTCTGCAATGAGAAGGGCGACTTCCCAGCCGTGATTTCGACTCGGTCCCCAAAGGTGTCGTCCAAGGTCCGTGTAATATTGGAAGGACAATGGTGGCAGAACATTCCTTGAACTTGGACAGCGATTGATCGATCGGATACGTCCACGGTGGGCGGAGCACCAGGAAGTACTTGGTCCAGTGTCGCATCGTACCCGACATCTTCAATACTCTCTTTGATCTCTGCAAGATGCTCCTTGCCTCTGAAGACAACAGTCGCAGTATTCGATATAAGGTTGACGTCCACCTGCTCGATCCATGCATGCTGCTTGAGAGCATCGGTAACAAAGCCAGAGCAGCGACTGCAAGTCATGCCACCGACAGCGTAGGTAGCTCGCCATGTGTCGGTCTGTTGTTTTGATGTTGCTAGTTTTCCAGGGGTTGGTCTTTGTACATTCTCCACTTTCTCAACCAGCACGTCGAAACCACAATCCTGGACTGTGCTGACGACTTCGTCACACCTTTGCTTGCCTTCGAAAACGACGGTGCCGGTATGCGTCAAGAGATTGACGTTGATAGACTGTACGAAGGAAAGTTCCTCAACGGCGTGTGTAATAGCGCTGACACATGACGAGCATGTCATTCCAGTAATGGCAAGTGTTACTTTGCAAAGCTGCGACTGCGGGGGGGTGACGACAACGAACGAGTCTGAAATTGGTGACTTTTCGCTGGTAGATGTCTCGCCATCGAAGCTGGCCCTGGGCGATGTCGTAACAATTGGATTCGGCTTGTAAGGTAGTACTTCCTCGTGGCTGATCTCCAGGCTGATGCCACCTCCCTCACTCCTGCACTGCTCGCACTGCTCCACATGTAGTTGTCTTTTCTTCATATCGCCGTGTTGGTTATGTTCGCTGTTGCCGGTCCTGCTCCAACGTGATACTGCACTCTCCAAGCTCGTATGCCACTCTTTGCCCAACTTCTCGGGACTCTTAACCTCAACCCTGCCTTGCTGCGTATCTTTGTCTTGGAAGATACTATGTATCTCGAACCCAGCCAGCTCTAGCGCGGCCGATATATCGTCCACGGCGAGGAATGCAGCGTGGCGTACAACAACGGAATGCGAAACAATAGAAACAAAAATATCCTCAGGCCTGGGGTCGAGCGCATATAAAGATGCAGATATCGCTTCGACGCAAGACGGACAGTGGAGATTGGTAATGAAGTACGTCGTGGTCGCCATTTCCTGAAACGGATGAAGCTGGGCGGCGGAGGACGCCATGGCCGTGTGTAGATTGGGGTGCGCTCGGGACGTGACTGTCCACGGGGATGTGCAATAACGTCGTTCCCGGTTATGCGAATTCTTGTGTACAGGTGATGGGGTGCTAATATCAAGCAGGATTAGGAAGTGTCCAACGGCCGTTTGTCGATTGACAAGGTTAATCTAAAGTCCAAGGAAGCGACCGGGCACACATGCAGCAAGGCACAAGACCGGCAGTCGCTTTATTTATCTATCGTTGCACAGCTGAATGGCTTGTTCGAAAGTTCTGCTAGACAGGTATCATGTTAGCAAAACCCTAGCCGTTTTTCGTAAAGCTCATGCCGCACAAGTCGCGCAAAGGGCTGGCTTTTGTGGGGTCGCGAAAACAACGCAGCTTTACCGGTCGCCACCAAACCACGACTCACAAACTGTCGAGTGTATATTAGCCACGTGACGATTAGATTGTCGCACGGCAGGCGTTCTTTAGGCTCAACGCTATCGCCGTGTGATCCAACGGTTATTACCATGTCCTGTCTTGGCGATAATAAGCTTTTCGCTTCCCCAGATCACAACTTTGGTCGAAGTGTCCAGGCCTTGCGCGCAAGGGAATGACGGGAACCAAACGACAATCACTGGCAGGGCGTAAATCTGTGGAATAATTACGTGAATTACTTTGGGACACTGTCAGCATTCGCTGTATCTGGTCTGTCCTACATATTTGTGTCCATATTGACAAAACTTGCCGTGTCTGACCATCACACTCTTCCGCGGCATTAAGATGTCCTGTGGTAAGGTGTCGTATCATCCTTGACGGCTTTGCTTTCTTGTTCAGACGAGGACTCTCGGGCTAAAGGCGCCTGGCCTCCCTCTGCGTTCACTATTTGCGAGACGGGCATTCCAGCCAGTTCGCCCTTGGTTTGCTGTGCAGTGGTTGGTTCGGATCCTTCCTCTCGTCGGTGGATAGGAATGAAGGCGTCGTAGTAACGAGGCATTACAAATCCGACTAAAATGACCAGTACCGTCAAAATTGAGATGATGAATCCTGCAATCATCATTGGATCGTGTCGGAGCTTATGGAACGATGGGAAGGCGAAAGAGAAAATAATTGCCAGAACGGGACCGCTGATGTAGCGCAGCAAAAATGGCATGAAAGCTGGTATCGACCAGTTCTTGCCCTGTCCCACAATCACGTTCAGATCGCGGCGAATTTGGTTACCCTTAGAATGGTCAGTCTCCAGCGATGTATAATTAGGGAGGCACTGCTTACCGAGTAGAATGCAAGGTACCAGAATTTCGAAATGAAGCTGCTTCGGCCCCAGAAGCGAGGCGCCGGTACAACAGGCGAGCGTGCAATAAGGACTGCGACAATGGACATGATAGCCCAGAAGCCGATACCCGCTCCAGCACCGGCGCCCGGGCTGCCAATACCGTGTGCCAAGCTGATCCCGAAAATTTGGGCTCCGAAGAACCCGACGTTGTAGACGATGAAGGCGGGGAATCCGCACTGTTCAGCGACATCTTTCCAGCGATATACTGTCGTTGCGCTGGACACTTCAGACCAGACAACAAAGATCAAGGCCACGTTGTTGACCCATTGATCGATTCCAGATAGGAGGTGATATCCGAACTCTGTGCAGTAGGGAAGGCACAAGAGGAAACATAATACAGTGAGCACTGTGACGACCACGGGTCTTGACGCTTTTACCATGCCGGAGTCGCAAATCAAGGTAACAACTACGTCAAGCATGACGAATGCGGAGGAAAATCCAAGAACGATGAGCGTGAAGAAAAGCAGAACTGCCCAAAAGTTCGAACCTCTGCAATATGGTATTAGCGATTGTCTCACTTGGGAGAAAAGTAGTACTTACGGCATCTGCAACACAGCCTCTGGTAGAGTCAAGAAGCCCACGGTGAATGCACCGAGCGGCTCGCCAGGCGTTGGCCATCTCCTCAGAAATCCAACCACACCAAAGATGGCGAACGCTGCGAAGTTTTCAAAGAGCACGTTACTAGTGCAGATGAGGATAGCGTCCATCACGGCATTGCTGTGCTTCTGGTTGTAACTCGCGTAGGACGTAAAGTACCCAAAGCCAATGCCAGTTGAGAAGAATACTTGGCCGACAGCTGTCTGCCAGACCTGTCCAGAGGCTAATTGGCCACCTCTCCAGGTGCGCCAAACAAGCGCAACGCCTGCACTGGCGTTTTCAAGGGAGAGCGCACGTCCAACGAAGATAATCGTTGTTACGATAGGTAGACCCATGGTGAACTAGAGGCGGCGTCAGTGTGTCGCAAGGGATTGGCGCTATGGATGTTTTCATACGTAGACAACACGACCAGTCATTCCCACACCACGAAAGATGGAAACCCAGATCAAGAACCAGACGAAGATTGACCAGCCGACGGTCTCTCCGAGAAGGGCTCCACTGGGGTACTGCTGGTATTGCGCCACGGACTTGCCATCCTCGCTGAGGCTTCCTTCGACAATATCGCCGACTTGTAGAACATCATTCCAGTAAAAATCATCTAGCCTGCCTGCCCAGGGCAATGGAGACTGGAAGCTGTAGCGGAAATAGCTCATGATCCAGGCAAGGTTGACGGTGAAGTACTGAACGACGATGAACGACACAATCACAGGGCCCATACCCACACCCTTTAGTCGACGGCTGACATTGTTGAATGCTATCACCGTACCGCCTCTGTACGCTTGGCCGATGGCGACTTCGAGAATGAGCGCAGGGATGGCGATCAGGATAACGGCCAGGAGGTATGGGATGAACCACTGGAGTCCGTAATTGTTGTACAGAACCGACGGGTATCGCAAGAGATTTCCTTGTCCAGCGCAACCTCCCATAGCGGCAAGCAGGAAAGCAGCGCGGCTGGGCCATTGATCGCGGCCGTCATCAGACTTTGATGGAGGTGGTGCCAGATAGCCCCCAATCTTCCGAAGAACATTCATGGTTGTTGCGCTTGGGCTGGTGTCACAGCAGGAGGGGCGGAGTGTGAGTGATGGAGAGGGCGAGCCTCAAAGAATGGTGCAAGAACTACGTAGATGTAGGATGTGTTTCACTTTTGTATCCTGTTTCTAGGTGAGCCGTGCTAAGTCTGCCAAGATAGATCGGGGCATAGCAGGGATGACAGAGGCGTTCTCCATCCCACAGGTTTCTGGTTGCTGTTGCCAATGGCTTTCCCGTCTATTCGGTACTTTCGGCCATGTAGTGGTTACAGTCTGCGGTCGACCCAGGGACCATTCGGATGGGTCCTCCACATAGTCCACTGTGGTCCACATGAGGCCGAGAGTCTGTAACAAATCAAGGGTCTGCCAGAATTGCGAGGATGCAATAGAGTCTGGTCGCGCCGATGACACCATGCGAAATCTGTCGAGTGGTGTGGTTGAGAAGCCAAGACTCCGCCACGCCATGTGGAGCTTTTGAGCGGGCGGAGTCGCGGCGTACGTCAAAGGATTGAAGTAGGCTAATCACAGTTGCACTCCGGTGCCGGCATCCGCCTTGACAACGCTCGGCATTATCTTGGTTTCCGCCGCTTATGCTACGTTGTTGGTACTTGCAGTCGTTCTTGAGTTGAGATTTCTGCTACGGGGTTCGAGCACGTGCTATCGATTCAATCTTACGAGCTTGAAGAATCTGTCTGGCGCAAGGACTCAGCCGTGACCTATTCAATTTTTGGTCTTGGCCCGACTTGAATCGAAACTCAGCTGTGTCCAGTTCTTGAAAACATGGCTATCGGATCGCTAAGAATCGATCAGCGCTGCAGCCTGCGGCATCCTGCACTGTCGGTAGACCCGAAATGCTCCTGGTCGGCCCACCAGTAGGAAGAAGGACTTCGGGACCAGAGTAGAGGAATTCTCTGGTTTAGCGGTTTCAGTTCACTGTTCATCGTAGAAGCTGGATCTCAAGACAGTCCAAGTCGCCGTTATGCTCATACCACGCAGACGGCGTTGAAGTACACCATATTGTATGGAAGTAGCCTGACACAGTTCGGTATCTGGCTGCCGGTGTCGACAGGGTCTACAGATGTCACGAACTCACCAGTCCCAACAAGGCTTCCATGCTCGGGCCTGTACAGGCAAGCTCCACCAAGCCGAGCTTGTCGCTCACTAGTAATGGAGATTGACAATCGTGCAGCATGTGCGCTACCCGACCATGGTAGAGGGCCCGGGAGACCAACCTGTTTTCTGGTCCATGCTCCTGGCGCTGAAGCAAATCTGCATATTGGAGATTCCTCAAGTCCATAGACCTACATGTCTCAATTCGTTCCTCTCGGATAAGTGCAAGTTAAACCTCGTCAAACGTAGTATGTAGTACGTAGGAATATTTTTTGAGAACTGCTAAGAGGTGATCAGCGCTGCAGTGTACAACATGCTGTCATGTTGTCGGGTTCGAGATCCTTACATTCGGCACCATGAACTATACATTTACAGAGACCATAGAAGCACAAACTCGAAGTGTCGCGTGCATGTATCCCGACCAAGTCCACGTCTGGCTCGTTGCATTGACAGAAAAGCTGTTGTCACATCGAAGCTCTCGCGATTATCACTTATCGCATCACATCGCATCAAAAGAAAGCGTAGCACTTACAGTACATTACTTCATTGCCAGTACGTAGAATTGTATGTATAAAAATTCGTCAGCCTTGATGCCCTCAGCAACTCAAGATTAGTTGCTGCCACCATAGTAGTAGCATACACCATTAAACGGATAGGCAGTGGAGAAATTGCAACCATTACATGCATTGCATGTACTTTCATTTGTTACTACGCATCTCTTGGCCGGTCCAACTGGGCCGTTGGCGGGGTTGCAAGTAGTAGGACAAGGATCAGGATCCACGGTTGTGGTCGATGTCACCGTGGTCGTCGTGCTGATTACCGTGGATATCATAGTGGTGATTGTAGACGCGGGTGCGAACGTCGTCGCTGTTACTGTTGTGCTTGGTGTAACGGTGCTGAGAACGGTGGTCAGTCATGGTTCATTAGTCTTGGGGTAGAAAGATGACATACGCGGTAGCTGCGGCAGTGATGCTCGAGGTTGATGTTGCTGTGGCGGAAACAGTCGTCGTAGGAGTCGTGACCACTGTAGTGGAGGCTGGGGTTTGCAGACAGGTGCAGACAGAGCTGACGAAAGCTCCCGCAGACTTCAAGAAGGCGCTGAGCTGGCTGGCACGCGCGTCATCTCGTGCGGCGATGACGCCCTCGCGTCTCGCAGCTTTCTCGGCTCCGCGCGCGGTCACGATCCCGCGTTCCGCAAGCCTCGTCACCGTAGCAGTGGACGTGATAGTAGCGGTATTCTGTCATATCGAATCAGCATTACGCCAGCCAGGTCCGGCGATGCGAGTACATACAATCACTGACAAAGTGTTCGTTGTTGTGGTAAGTGGAGTAATTGTTGCGGTGGCAGTACTCGTAACGGTCGACGTGGTGAGACTGTAATGTGTAAGCTACATGAAGAGACAGCGCAAGATAAGCAAGAGCAATGCTTACGTAGTTGTCGTCGTTGCAACCGTCACTTTTAAAGTCGTTGTAGAGACTGTGACAGTAGCTGCAACTGGGGGAGCGGTGCTGGTGCAAGTTTTACGGGGTACTGGGACTTTGCTGGAGAATAGTCTTTGAGGGCGTTGACGGGAATGCCTGCGAGGCCATTGCATGTAGCCTGGGACGGGCATGTTACTGTTGCAGCCGTTGACACAGAGGCCAAAACGCCGCACAGCAGCACACTTGATGATGAGAATCGCATATTGTAATCAAAGACCGGAGCGATGTGTTGATTTTGGCCATTGTGCTAGCCTGGAGACTACACGATACTTCAATGAAACCGGACAGTGACATTGTCGTCGCTACGTACCTGTCTGGCCACCAGCTGAACAAGCTGTGTTGGACCAGGGTCGAGCCAATTGCGATGTACGGGGCGTACATAAGCTACAAGCTACAATAAGTGTAATGCAAGACTCGCACTTGCAGACGTGGTGGCTGAGAATCAGCTGTACCGTGAACAGACCGGGCGCGAATGATTGGGCAAATGCGAGGCTTCCCGCTACCAAGTTACAGCATTGCCAGCCTTACAAGGCTGGACCTGCGGCTTTTCCAGAGACAGCTTAGCTCTGGCTTTTTTTAACGTGCGCCACCAAGATGACTTAACTGATCAGTTTAGAATTGACAGAGATGTACAATCTTGGACGTCACGAGTTTAGCTTGTTACAGTGATCTGGAGCGCTGTAGACTGATCTAGTTTCATTCGGTCAAACTGCTGTACAGGGTACATATTTACAGCCCAGGCTACGCTCCTTCCAAAGATGGTCTATCTCACCCACTTACGAAGATCAAAACAGCGTAGATCAAGTAGTGTGTCTTCGTCATTCGCGAAAGGTACCTTGGATCTTGCGAAGTCTTGACTCTTTAAGTGGCTTGCACCTCCTGTAGATTGGGAATCTCACTTGCGATCTGAACGCCAACAGAGGGCACGAAATACCGAGTACTTACAGACTCTGGTCACCTCGGGCTGCACCCCTGTTAGTTTTCAGATCGCTCAAGCCTATCGTAGCACTGATTTAGCGCAATCACAGAAGCGGGAGCCATAAAAAGCCTCTTGCTAGCTAGAAACTGTGTAAAATTCTGGTAATCAACGCCTCACCGGTTTGATTAGCGCCTGTGCGATCCCCTCAAAGTTACAGAAGGCGACGACTGGGCAACCCGGTGTCCATGCTCTGTATAGACTCGATCAAGAGTCCAAGATTAGACAGGGAACAAAATAAGCCAGACACGCTCGAACAACGTGTGGTATGACTCTGCGTAGCGCGACTTAAACGGAAGGCTCGAATGCAATACGCGGCATTTTGTACAGGCAACCTCTTCCAAGTCGAGCTTCCTCGTGCATTAGCACTGGAAGTTGGCAGCCGCGCCGCATGGGGGGCGGCCGATCATGGTGGAGAGGCCGCGAGGCCGATTTGTTTTCCGGTCCTAGCTCATGTGTCTTGGGCACCAGCCTCCCACTGCAGATGTTTGACCATGGCTCTCTCTGCTTCCAGTTCAGCCTCTAGTGTGCTGACACGGTAGGTCAGCTCGGTGATTTTTGCGTCTTTCGCCTTGACTGTGCTGCGGATAACATCTCTTCCCCGTTTGAAGCCTTCTGCGCTTTTGGCATGCTTCGAGAGCAAATCTTTGAGATCACTCTGTGTCTCGGCACCCAGCCGGATATTCCCATCTCGAAGGAGATCGAAAACATCACGGGCCAGATCGTCAGGTGCAATATTGCGAAAGCGACTCGGAGTGGGTGTTTCGACAGACGAGGGGCCGGTTGCTGCTACGTCCATCTCAGTCGTTCTCGAAGGTGTCAGGGCCTTGCCAGGTGTGTTCAGTCGCGTGTTGAACGGGTCGAGGGGTGCCTTCTTGTCTGTCTGCGGCGTTTGCAGACCAGTCTCAGTTTTCGAAGCTGGCTGATCCATCTGCCATGGCAGCTTACGTCTCGTCGTTGCAGGAGTGGCATACTCAGACGTCTTGACAGCTTTGTGGGGCGTTTCGACTGCGGTCATAACATTCTCTAGCTCGTGGTTGAAGGCATCATCAGACTGATCGAGGCCGTAGTCATCATTCAGATCGATGGTGACATGGTTCCGTTTCCGACTTGAACCAGCCGTATCTGTGTTGGCTGAGTAAGGAGGAGGGGGTGATGGTCGTCGCCGTGATGGAGTGGTGGGCTCAAATTGCCCTGGCTCTGTGCGAGTATTGCTAGACAGAGCTGCTGCTTCACGCGGATGCGCATCCGTGTCCCAGAGGAAGAACTTGCATCGTGTTCTGTCGTTGTTCTGCTTCTGGCAGGTACGGACTAGGCGCTGTTAGCTGACGGCGTACCAGACTGTAGAGGACACTTTACACCATTTGCCCTTGTTGGGGCCCTCTTTCTTGGTTTCGAAATGCACGGCGGGCTGCCGAGAATTGCAGTCGCCTGACTGTTGTTAGTTCGACATCGCAAGTGATTCACTGTGGTGCTTATACAGTGCCAGACTCCGTTGACGAACAAGCCGCGCAGTGGGCGTTCTGCCGCTCCGCGCCCGCGCCCACGACCTCGAGCACCAGACATGTTAGTCGCGAGTTGATTTGGTGGTGATGTGTCAAGAGCGCGATGCGAGGAAAGTGGTACAGCGGCCCTTTGGTGGTGGAGTTGGCCGGGCTGGGATGACGATGCAAGTGGCTGGTGTTGGTCTACATCCGGTTAGCCCTACGGCATGTGTACCTGTGCCTGTGCTCGAAATGTACCGGGGTGCAGACCAAGTGGTGGGCCTGCATACTCGTATCCGCTGCAGGGCTGACCATCCTTTTGCAAATGCCATGCTGACCGTCTTACTGTGTGCGCGGCGCCCGCAAATCCCACGATTCAGCACCAGTGACCCGTAACTCCATTCACTTTACCCGGTTGGCATTGGCGTCGACTGCCTGCGGCTGGATCCGCGCTCAGCTCATACGGCTAGCAATCCAGGACGGCGGGTCTCGATCACTGCGACCCGCGTCTTTCCTCCCTCCCTTATCCAATCCTGCATCCCCTCACATGCTTGGCATACCGGACATGGTCCACTACGAACATGTCCAGCCCGCTGTGGGATGCCACCGTCTCAGTCTCCCCGTTCCTGTACTCTCTACACAGCACCTAGCGGGACCCTGTTGAGCAGCCATCGCCATGCTTGTCCGGTCGCTCAAAATCCAGCCGTCGCTGCTGCTGCTCATACTGTTCCTAGCCTTCTTCGGGTGGCAGCTCAGCCAGGGCACCAAGCATGAGGAAGGCCCGGTCGACAGCGAGGTCATCCCGCTGGAGGAGGGTGAAAGGCGCGCGCCTCGCGTTGCCATCATGACGTTTGTCACCGAGCAGCGATCCTACCTTCACCAGGTGCTGAAGAACAAAGACCGTGAGTACCCTCTGGGCAGACGGAAGGTGAACTGCATGCTCAGACTATCCAGACTACGCCCGTCGCCATGGCTACGACCTCGTTGTCGACTTTGAGCAACACAACGACGTCGTCATGTTCTGGAAGTTCGACATGGCCGAGCGCCTGATCAAGTCCGGCAAATACGACTGGCTCTGGTGGATGGACTTTGACACGCTCATCACCAACACCGACAACAAGCTCACAGACGTCATCGAGGAAGAGCTGAAGAACGCCGCAAACCCCGACGAGATTGACTACCTCATCACCCACGACTGCAACGGCTTCAACGGCGGCTCCTTCATCGTACGCGCGCACGAGCGCTCTCTGCAGTTCCTCCACGACTCTCGCGACATACACGATCGAGCGAAGGAGGCCGACATCCAGATGAGCGAGCAGGACTCTATCGTCAAGCTCTTGAAGGAAGACAAGCAGGCACAAGCAAGCACGCATATCATGCCGCAGTGGAAGCTGAATGCCTTCCCGCAGGAGATTGCGTGCTTCGACGACAGCAGGAAGGTCTGGGAACACGGCACGTTTGTCCTGCATTTTGCAGGGGCATGGGCACATGTCAAGGGCGAGGACCCCACGGGGCAGCTCATGAAGAAGTACGAGCATGAAGTCATCTGGGGTGACTGGAAAGACTTTTACGCTTGAAATGCTTGAGGGCGTATTATTTGGAGCACTGGTGTTTCAGGGCGTATGTAAAGATATCCCAATTGAGTTTCACTGGTCTACTGTCTTCTCGATCTTGTAGGACGATTCCTGAATATAGCCACTGCAGCATGTTTCTTGATCAACATGGCGCTCTACCATCGAGCATGCACACTCCAAGGCTCATCCTTGCCCTTCTCGCTCAGCCATCGCTCCATGTGGTACGCGCCCTTCGTTTCCCTCGAACACTTCGTCTTAGAGTCCGAAGTCTCCACAATCCCTTGCTGGGAACTCATCCCTTCGCTTTTCTGTAGCAGAACACATCGTCAGCACTTTGCATTTATACTCGCCTACACGAGTAAAGAGCGCCTACCGGTACAGTCCTGGGTCCCGACGAAGCCGTTTGCGTCTTAGTCATATTGCTGAAGGTATTTTTGGTGAAGCGTAGAGAGTTTCGTTGATCTCCCATAAGAGGACTTGATGCTCTCAAATGATGTAGAAAAGTTCGACCGGTGTATAGTTGAGCTGATGATATTGTGTGAGCACTCAACACCCACGATCAGGTCTACGCATATTTATATTCCTAGAGTATGCCTTCGTCGTCACATTCACTCGTTCGCCGTAGCCGTAGTGAATGCTTCTGGCAAAAGCATTGGTGGCCGCGAAAGTCTGGGAACGGTTCGAAAGATGTGTAGCCTGGTGGATACATAGTGTGGTGGATTCATTGTGAGTGATGTGGTTGGAGGCCGCGACGACATTGCGTCCTCAGGCAGGTTGGCACCATTGGTCCATGTACGGGGCCGCAAGATGTAGAGAAACGGCGTCAAAGTAGTAAAGGCAGTTGGCACGAAGACTGGTGGCCGCAGATTTTGACTGAGAACGTACTCAATGGTGGTTGGAGGCCGCTGGGGCATGATGCGGACTAGATGTCGAGGGTTAGTGTTACGCGGGTGGCGCAACGAGCATTGAAAGGGCAATTAACTGTGAGCTTTTTGGTGAGGAGATTGGTGGCCGCAATCGTGTTTGGATTTCATGTCTCGCACCTATTGGCGGCCGCAACCTGGAAATGTTGCGATGTGTAACGCATCGTATACGGGGGGTGCGGCGCAGCTGTGTAATGCTTGCCTGTACTGGGACATTCTAGCGATTGGGCGAGAGATGGGGCCGCAGGATCGTGTTCACGTTGAGCCTCATTCTTCGTTCTGCTGCGCTGTGCTCCACAAAGACCATGGGTTGACGGTGAAGTTGAAGCATGTACTCGATTTACGAAGGAGCTGATTTTGGGTGACACCCCGCACATGGAGTCTGAAATCTTACGACTCTTCTAGGAGGACCTTTGACAAGATTTTGTGTCATGTTGAATCTTAGTATAGGATCCTAATATGCCTCGAATACAATATCTTGTCGTCTGATCTTTTGATACACTGTTGTAGCACTCCTGGTAGACATGCAAAAACTAGCTCCTTCGTAGTCCGCGATGGCTCAAGATGATAGGGAAACACATGACAACCTGATGACAATGTTAACACTATCCAGACACATCTCACGTCACAGGTTGTGCAATCCATATTCGACCATGTTTTTTATTTATTTTCTGCGGACGCTGACTAAAGAGAGCAAATTCTCGTGAGTGTTCGTGAATGAAGTCGTAAGTCGTTGGTCTGAGCAGGCTAGGTAGTTCAACTACTGTTCGCAGGCGGGGAGAAAGGTGGCAAAAGATTCAGTTCCAGGCGGGAACCAGGGCTACTACCTGTCCCTGGAACGAAAAGGAGAAGAAAAAAACATCTTCAGACAGGAGCAAGAATTGCAACCTATCATGGAAGTGGAGAGAAGAAGAGAGGGAGGTCCCCCAGACATGAGTACGTGCTGCTACTGTTCCCAGAATGAAAAGTGCATACACTCAATGCCAGCTCGTAGCCAAGTAGTAGACAACAATCCCTCTGAGGCAGGAGCCTTGCACGCCCTCGATGCCCTGTAAGAAAGACAAAGTAGATCAGGTCCGCAAGGTATAGTTGAGGTAACGCCAGAACGCCTCCGCTATGCCCCGCCATGCCAGGTCCCTCGTGAGCTAGGGACGGCCGGGGCAACGGTAAGATAGTGCTTGCGCCATCTTTTGAGAACCCACAAAAGCAGAGAAACGCAAATGACCCTCTTCCGACTTCAGAAGAGAGGCCTCAAAGAGCCATGATCATGCTAACACAATCATGCCCGTCCAGTCGACAAAAGTGTCCTAATGATGGTGTCCGGCACCAGATAAGAGTAGCGGTATCCCGCAACAGGTAAATTCTTTTTGGTCCGTTATCGCAAACAGTTCTCGATAATTTTGATGATGAAGGAGTGCACACCGCCGTAAAGTGTCTGTGTGACTTTGAAGAAGAAGAGGTATGCGTGATCAAGATGGCTTCTCCATGCCACAACCACACGGAGATCGATTACAGGCTTTGCATCGGTGTTGCCGAAGCTTGTCGTGTGCGTGGAGCCGAAGGTGTCTTAAGAGCGAGTCCTTCCTCGTGTATGTCTTCTGATGGTTGCAAGTGCATGCAAAAGGTTTGGCATGAAGACGACCACTTCGTGACTGAAGACAAGCTGAGGACGTCTGATCATGGCCTCGATGCCGTCGGAGATCTTTTTCTTTCTTGAAGTGTCGTCCGCAGTCACGGCAGCCAAAGGGTTTATGGCAACTGAGGGCGCCCATGTGCTTTCTGTAACGCAGAGCAGATGGAAAAGACTCCTGACACGTAGGACACACGAGGTTTGCATGTGCCGAATCAATCTCGATTTTGCCGTCTGGTAGATCAATCATGGATTGGCTACCACTCGATGGGCTTGACATGGCGGTAGATGTCGAGACTGTTGCCGGCGAAGAGGAGCTGTGGTCTTGATCGGATTCCCATTCTTGATTGTTGCCAACACTCTCTACATGCGTGGGTAGTGTCGTGTGATGAAGCTGTTCTCGTGGAACAAGGGGGTCGAGAAAAGGTTGCGGTGAAGTTTGGGCCAATGCTTCTGGGATAAACTGGCTGACACCCAACGGAAAGTGACCCTGAGGGTCATGCTGGGGTAAGGTCAACAGATTGGGATCGATGTACTGAGCTTGACATGACGCCTGATCGCGCCACTCGTGAGCTGTACCATCAAGAGACGCAAACCATTGCCCGTTCTCATGAGGATGCTCCAGAAGTACATCGTCCAGATCTGTCCACCAATCATGGTCATATCGTGAATTCTCAAATTCGCTTGCCGAATCTGGTATACAGCCAGCCGTCCAAGAGGCAGAATCGTATGTTGGGTCAAAAGGACTAAGTAATGATGCTTCTGTCGCATAGAAGGGCGATGAATCGTGATGTTTTATGCGATGATCACTAGCGAGGTGATCAACGCAAAGGCCGTGCTAGGCAACGTATACTGTGACTTACTAGTGCGCACTGGTTATGGCGTCAGCGGCCTAGGATGGCCGCTCGGCGCAATAACACAATATATGTTTACTGCTCTCGGATTGAGCAGCGAAGACGCCCTGAAAGTTAAAAGATCAGGCCGCCGCGGCAGGCAGCAAAGCCGCCTGCTTCGGTCCTTGACGCCCTGTTGGCGGGCTTGACTGTGATTGGGTCTGGAAGACAGGTAAATATGAACTACTAGCGCTTCCCAGCAGGAGTAGGAAGCGATGGGGATAAGGGGAGAAGCATCTCAACGGACCTTGCTCCACATTATAAGCCGATGAGAGAGGCTGAGCAACGAGGTTTTTAATTGGAGGCCGCAGAGATGGAAGCCTTAGGCTGCCACTCTAAAAGGCAGCTCGAAAAGCAGGCGTACATGCAGCCGCCACTGATCTCAGCCTGCATGCCTATACGATGTGAGATTTTATTGGTGGCCGCCGCCGGCAACGGATGCATCGTGACCAGGGAAGCAGGTGGACAGCAAAGCGTACCGCATGTTGGCGCATACGAGCGAAAATTACAAGGGCGCCTGATAGACGACAGGTCGTTTTCCCTTCCTCTCACACGGATGTATAACGTGTTGTAGAGTAACAGGAGGAGAAATTATTTACTGCACAAAATAACCTGTCCAAGTCTACCCACCCTGTTATGTTCGCTCGTATGTGCCAGCATGCGGTAGAAATTGATCTCCGTCGTGCTTTAAGTCTAAGGCTATCTGCTGCCCTGCATGAAGAGGTAATCCCCGCGATGTCAGTGAATCTGGCCGAATATGCAAAAGACTTGCACGTATGCAAAAAAAAATACACGATGAATCGAAGCCCGTCCCAATAGACTTCCTCAAGCAACAGTCAGTTGATGCTAGCTTGACTGCAATGGATGGTTTTAGCGATTGGGCCAGAGACACGGCCGCAAGATTGTGTTCACGGCCAGCCGCGTCCTTCAGCCTGGTCCCTCGCTTACCGGACCTTCCCTGCGGAGGTAATTGATCATCGTCTTGGAGTGAAGCCAGAAGTAGTTCGAAACCACAACTTAAGAGACATTTAATCCTTGTCGCTGGCCTTATTAGAATCTCTCTATATATACGCAAACAGAGTATCATTATCAAAGAAAGTTGGGACATTTCATCAAAGATGAAGAGTTTCTCCAATACTGTTACGCAACCTCGACCAAACGATGCGGCTGGACAGAATCTCCCGCATAAAATAAATCGGGCGACAAAAGATCAAACAAGCTCCTCATCACCATCTCTTCGACTTCCTCGTCTTTATGATGCTCCTAAGCTTCAACGTTATGCGCCGTCTCCACCTCCGCCTCCACCTCCGCCTCCGCCTCCTCCTCCACCCCCTGCGCCCGCTGCGCCCCCAGCGATACCTCCACCACAATCTGACGATGTGAGCCCTGCATACAAGTTCGATTACAACTCCTATAGACCGTACTCAGAATCATTGTTTTATCAACTCTACTATTCAGACTACAGTAAAGATTGCAGACTTTGCGGCGGCGGTGAATGCAGGTTTTCATCTCTATATACGAAAAATATCCCAGCCTTTCCATACAACCGATATGAACCTGAGCCAATCAGACGAGGTTTTGGCCTGGACGATGATTTCGTTGTTGTGGATGATGATCTATCGTTCACCACAAATACAGGCTTTCCTCGCCTATCGGCGTTCAGTCGGATGCATGTGATGCGCGATGTACCTCCTTTACTTTGCAGGTATGATCCTACGCAAGAAGAGCAGCCTGTACAAGACAAGATGCAACATATTTTCGCTAGACACTGTTGGAGGCGAGGAAGGACGTTGTGGGAGTCGGAAAGGAAGCCAAAGTCCGTCACCAGGCTCGTGAGCTTTGAAGATTCCATGTACCTCAAGAGCGCTGAGAGTGAGGCAGAGGCCTCCATGCTCATTGATCGGAGTGATGTGATGGAAACTCTGGCAAGTCTCGTTGGCCAACGTTCGCTCAGCGTCTGGAAAGAAGGCGCAGGTCGGGGCAAATCCTGGAAAACTTGTCCAAAAGTCAAGGTAGTCCTGGACCGCAAACGTGGTCATGCGTCGGCCAGATGGAAGTCGAACGGTAGAAAATCCTCGAATGCGGCGTTGAAAACACCTTGCACATACCTACGATCCCAACATTCAACAGAAATGAGATCCACGAAAAGACTTGTCGTCAGTCCAAAGACGAGTCGAAAGGATCGGCACTGGCAACACGAGACGGACCTCGACACCGACACCGAGGATAGGAGAATCATGCCAAATCTTGAGTACAGCACGGGTTTTGATTCACCCGCTGAACACTTGTTTGCAGAAAGCGTAAGTGCCATGCCCTCTTTTCGTGTCCATCAACCATGTAACTTGTTGACTTTCTTAGCTCTTGGACATGTTCTTGTACGGCCTGTTCATCACACCAGGCGGCTGGCAAATTGACCAGTTCCTGTACGAAGACACCTGGGCAGACGTCTACACCTTGCGCAACAACCGTTCTCGCGAAGCTCACTTTGAAGCACACGTCTTCATTGATCCTGACGATCGAAAAGGCGAAAAGTACAAGGAGCGCAAATTGGAGAGAATGAGAAAGAATCGAAAGTACAGAGGCTTTCTTGTGATCAACAACCAGCAGATCTATCTGCTTGAAGTAGAACAATCGGTAATCAACTTTCGGCTCCATAATAATCCTCAACATTTTCCAGATCTGGTTGATAAGCACCTCTGTAGTAAGAAGGAAAAAGTGCGTCAGCAGCAACTACGCCAAAGACCGACTTACGCCGCTGTGCTGAAAAGTGCGCTTGTGGAAGATGCTGCTCTTGAGCAAGAGCTCGCACAGATTGAATTGAAGAGGAATCAGAAGAGGGAGAGACAACAACGCAGGCGGCGCTTGGAACGGGAGTCAAGAAGGTTGCGTCTCATGGATGAATGAAGCCTTCACGAGTACAGTCAGATACCGCACGTTGGCGCTTCCGAGCGAGAATGATAGGGCCGGATAGGCTTCGACGGCTCATCTTGCTTAGGTTAATAGACAAATTATACGTCTTCCTGTCGTTCTACAACTTGTTAAACTATTCCTATTGAAACAAATAAAATGATCTGTTGTCTATCAGGTACCCATGTAATTTTCGTTCGTATGTGCTAACGGGCGGTACGGTATTGAAGCGTTGAGGTACTCCTGGCTAGGGCTTCACCCACCTGACTATGCCATGGGACGCTATACCTGATTCCAAACCATGTTTAAACTACTGTCTTATGGTCTTAAACTATCGTCAAAGTATAGTTTGAACGTGGTATAATCCTGGTCTATTCAAGGTACTGTATTCTCTCTTTCTCTCTTTCTCTTACTTAAGGTTCGTCGTAAGGTTACCTAGTCTTAGAGTAAAGGCTGTAGCATACATTTTGTATTGTGTTATTAGCGCGTACTTAACTATGAAATCTGTGGCCACGCTCTGAGGCTAAGCCGTGGTCGAATGGGACCGATCCATGGTCGGATGACATGTGTCCTCTCTCCTGAGGTACCCCTTGTAACATCAGCCAAAAGCGTCAGCCTCGGATGTCGCCCGTGGCACGGGCCACTGCGTCCTTCATCAGCGGCCGCCAACCAGAGCCATCGTTGCTCGCTTCACTCGGAGATCTTGAGGCGCGGAAGGATATGAAGCGATGTTTTCCTCTCCACCTTCTTGGACCTCAATCCTACTGTCGGGCTTGTCAACTCCCACTTGGGCGTGCGAGCATCCGATCTGAAGTGCAAATTTCGCTTTCGCGGCATCCGGTGTAAACATCAGGCAGTGGACTGCGCACGACAACTGGTGGGATCGCCCCGCAGCAATCTAGCAGCTGCGGGGAGACGTCATTTGCTGCTCGCATCCCATATCGAAGAAGAGACAACAGTGTCGAGTCGAGCGGCCTAGTGTTAGGCCGCTTACGCCATCGACAGTCATTACTAGTGAGTTCAGACGATATTGGTGTTGTTCAATCTTATTTTGTACTCATGCGTTTGCTAGTGATCATCCTATAAAACATTACGGATTTTCGCTCGCCTATTCGACAGAAGCCACTTCATCTAGTCTTAATGACCCAACACATAATTCTGCCTCTTCAATAACTGATCGGATATCTGATACTTTTTTGGCGAACGATGCAGAGAGTTCACAACATGATCAGGGTTGGCAGACGAACAACTATCAATCGAATACTCTTCAAGGCCACGAGAACGTGTCAACTGCACTTCTCGATGGTCCGATAGAAGACTGTTTACAACAGTACTTTGATTACCAGCGGTATTTTGATCTGACTTCGTCAACCAATCTCGAGCATGGACCTCAGCATCGTTTTCCGTCAGGCATTAGTCAGTTTGACGAAGAGGCCTTGGCCCAAAGTTCATCGCAATCGTTCTTCTCCGGCTCCCCTTCTGCAGGAGCACACACCAACGCATTTCAACAACTTGACAATTCATGGACCAACAGTCCAAATTCTGCATCTACCCATACCCAACAACCATCAACTTCTCCGTCTGGAAGCTCACCATATATCGGAGGATCAAGCTCGCCAGATGCCTCTCAGGCTTCGTGCACTCCTCCGGACGGCAAAAGGGCCATAAACGCAGCGCGCACACACCACGTGTGCCCGAAGTGTAAAACAACGTTTAAATCTGCGCTACAGTACAACAAGCACTGTCGTGTTCCTGACTGTCGAAAGTTGTTGAGCTGCGATAGTTGTGGGAAAGTGTTCAAGCATCAGAAGAGTCTCCAGCGTCATCAAGGTACTGACAAGTCATCTTCATCGTGCGCTAAGCGACAAGCAAGTGCCCTTCCGGCCAAACCTTTTGCATGTACATGCAACATGGCTTACGCCCGGAAAGATGGACTCCTGAGACACTTTGGCAGCAAACACGCTCTTCAAAATCCCCACCGTCACCGATGCAGAGCCTGCGATCATTCTGTGTGCAGTTGTTGAGCCTGTCGAGTCTTTCCCCTGGATCTACTCATTATCTTGATCTAAATCTCGACACCATCTATCACCCCCGTTCCCGGACTATAATTGCGATTACGAACCAAAGCGAATTTGTGTGTTGCTGGATACCGTTACTCATATCTGGTGCTTGTCACCATCATTAAGACACTTCTGTTGAGCGGATGAGCGTAACCATGTTGGCATGATCATAGCTTTCGCGGCAGATACTCTGGGGCGTTGGAGACCATGAGAGGGCCTTTCTGGACGGCACATCAAGACTTGATCGTCTTCATTGACGCCTGTCGCTATTCTTCTGAATAACTGCCATCGAAACCGATGGTGTTGATGGGGAGGCGGAGTCGTGACCGCTTTCCGGCCCAACGGGAAGGTAAAAAGGACCACCTTGATTGGGGGGTATCTGAGCGCAGGTAGGAGTATTTCTTACTTTTCCTTACGTCATTCATTCTACTTTCGTGTCTTCCGTGGTTTGAAGTTGTCGCCCGGTGGACTGGTCTGTCCGTTCTTTGGCAGACATTGGAAAGACCTTCTTTCGGTCTTCCAGGAGCCGCCACCAGAAGAATCGGCTGGTGCAAATGAGATGGACGTTGCGGCAGGGACACTTTGCTATAGCTGTCACCAGAAGAATCGGCTGGTGCAGAT